>JAUELC010165150.1:0-17626 GCA_031471745.1 Cryptochiton stelleri
ATTTAGTGATGGAGTACATCGCCGTCAGATATAAGTGAGCATGACGTTAAACACCATCCAATCAATCATTCATTTGTTAGTTAATTTAAAAGAACTACCACCTAAATAAAATAGTTTGTTTCGCGATGCCTGGCTGTAGATATAACTTACATTGCGACACAGTATCCTCAAAAAAGAACTTGTCTTTGTGTTTTTCATGCCTGGCTAAGTTACATTGGTAAATAAGTTTCACAGAAATGTTATCTAAAACAGATTGATTGATAATTGAATGGTGTTTAACGCTGTACTCAAAGGTATTTCACTTATATGCCGGCAGTGTTCTCGAACAGCAAATAGCTACACTTATACAAACCATAAAATGTGAAGTGTTTTGCTCTGTTCTAAAATGAATGTTCCTCCAGTGCTAAGCGAAGACAGCATCATTATGCTCGAAATTAGCATGCTGGCCATAGCGATTGATTTCATGATACCGGGTTTTTATATAAGTTACATTTATAAACTAGTTTTGCAGCACTGTTACATCAAAAAACTTTTGTTTCCTTCATTTTGCCTGTTGGTACACTTGTATTCAAAACAAACACATTTTTTTTAGAAATAAAATATAAAGATAAAGAATGTAGTGCGGATTTTGTTCCATATAAAAATGTTATCGTTTTGCTCATTATTTTTTCACTTCTAAATATTGGTAGAATTGTTCAATCGGCTTACAACTATCAGTTTAAAGCCGGAACACCAAAAACATTAAGATTCGTGTAATCTTAGACGAATGCTTAGGCTAAGTTATATACAAAGAGGAAACTCCAATATTGGTGCCGCCTTACACCAATTCATAATATAGTTTATTGATATACACTTGGCCTTAGGCCTTTGTACAGGTATAAATACACATTTAGTACGCATGTTAAAGAATATATAGAGTACAATTTCGTTATCTGGGTATTTAGTATTTGGTTTCGTTTACATAAAGCTTGTTTACAAATTATTGCTAATTTTAACAGGACAACTTCATTTGTAGTAGACATCAATATGACAAAGCGATGTACAGATCTATAGCGTAAATATTTTTCAGGTAAAAACTTTTTCCTTATCGTTTCATACTTAGGGCAGATTAACACAAAGTGATACTGATCCTCAGTATTATTTGAGTTACAAATTTTACATATCCTTTGGACTTTAGGGATATTTGCATATTTCCCTGTATCAACATGTTAACCTGCGGTACCAACCCTAACCATGGCAAAACATCTTGCAACATTTCTAAAACTACGATCTACTAAATAACTTTCAACTTTTAAACATATTTTATATCCAGAGTATACATCATATCTAGTACTATTATTAAGAGTAGCAAGCCAATTTTGCTGACATTGATCAGATAATCTCTGCTTACTTTGCCTTAGAAACAGCCTTGCATTTCCTACGCCTTGGTTAGTCCAGGCATATATAAAGCCTAAATTACATAACAAATGCCGAACATCAGTTTCCCAATTACTTTTTCGTTTTGAGTCGAGATTTTTCAACATTAAATATGCTATACGTGGATATCGTTGTTCAGGAAGTGTGATAAGCCGCAACCAATATTTGATTACTTTAAATGCTGTTGTAGACCATAAAGGAATGCGACCACATTCTCCTAAAGTCAGTGTCCTATTCCATGTCGTCTTGATCGAGCTGCTCCATTGTTGTACTCCCCCGGTCGAACTGCTTGTCTGTCAACGTGCGTATTCGCCGTGGTCTCCTAGTTTGGGACTGCAGGCTCGGCCCTCGACCTTCCATGACAGCCAGCTTGCCGCCTTTATAATAACCATTCTTTCATTCTTCTTTTAACTCCCTCAATTTGTTTCGCTGCCTAAGTGTTAAATCATTTGATAGCCCAATGTCTCTCTCCTTAAATCGATCACGGAACTTTAACACCTCCAGTTTATCTTCAAACATCGCAAATTGGCAGATCAGTGGTCTAACTGTACCCTCTAGCTGCTTGCCAAGTATGTGTGCTCTGGCCAAATCCCTCACCGACCACTCCCTATCAGGTATTGTTTGGGTGAGGCTCTCTACGATCAACTTTTGACAAGTGTCGAATGTTTCATTAGCAAATTCAGGAATACCATGAAAGATAACATTTTCTGCATGGTACTGTTATGTTTGATGCGTTTCTTCGATAATTCCATAGCAACTCTCGAAAAGTGGAATGGAAAACAATATCATCCATGCCAGCCTTATATCCAGTAAAATTAGACTATAATTTGAATGATTGTGTTCGTGTTTATATCCTGTACAAACAAAACAACTTCAATATATTAATTTCATCTTGCATTAAACACTGGAAAATGTTGATATTATAGAACCATAGACAATACTACTTTGCAATAAGGCGATCGTTTGTTGGGAGCTTTAAACCGTGATCTGGGGGTCCGCTCAGTGGTTAGCGAGCTGGACTGCCGATCCTCCTTTGAGGTTTTGTATAAAGGGTGCAGGTGTCCCAGAGGACATGAGGTATATAAAGCATTCACACGAGGCGGCTCCGGTTATCGCAGAGAAGGGGGTGGAAGGAAGGGGATACGAGGTTTCCACAACAGTTCTTTTCTCAAACTAGTACTTTTGGGACATATCCATACCCATGGCCATGCATGTGACCATGCGTGACAAATGGACTATGATGACTTTCTTAGACTTCAATTACAATCTAGGAAAGAAATGTCAAAGCAATGCTTGTCGAGCAAGGTTATTTTATCTTCCTCGTGAACACTAGGGCGTCATAAATAAATCGGGTACCATGTATTATAAGTCTCATGAGAATTGTCACCAGCCTCCTGAATACAGAGCAACATTTCCCTCACGAAATTGGGATATCGTATTGAAATGTCATCAGGACACTTCCAACTACTCAATACAGCATCAGTGCAAGTTATATTTTCGATTTAATTTGCTTACCATACAGTAGTCTCTGTATATTGTATGTATACCAAGTGATAAGAAATGTTGTCAGTTTGATATTAAATATTTATGGTATACTTTTGTTTCATTATGAAACACTTCCCTTCCATTCAGGGTGCTAGAAATCAAAGCGGATAAACTCTAAACTCTGAGTTGTCGTTATGGGGTTTTTTTAATCCACTTTTGCACTGAACATTGTCATTTGGTTTATAAGAATGCAACAGCAATAACCATTTGACCCCTATAATTACCGTCGACTAGGACTGATCTTGTGACATGTCTCATATATTTTGTTCCCCCATTATGATCAAATGAACTATTGTACAACAATCTAATGGGTTGCAGGTAATGTGAATAAATGCGCTGATTTAAATTTCGAGATCTTCCACGTACAAATGAAACTACCGCCTTCTCACCTCGTGCCCTTCAATTTCTTATACAATTTGATAGTATTATCGACCATTTACGTTTCCTGAAACAGAACGATATCCGCTGCAATATGAGCCTACGTTAAGGAATTCCAACTAAATTACCCGAAATTGTCATCATATCGCCCGACATATAAAGTGCATGAACGACCTAAGCTGTCATTCGTGGCTTTATGGATCATTTACGTTGCCTGAGTAACAGCTGATTTCACACTCACTTCAGTGATCTTCCGTGAACACATCTGATACCGTACTTCATTTCTTGTCGGACGTTATTGCTACTATGAATGAGTTGATTGGCAATATTGCTTGCGACGTTGTCCTGAGGTTTGCTAAATCGGTCGATGAGAATCGACAAATTTAATTTAAGAGTGTGATAATTATACCCGAAATATTATTAAGATTGTGTAGGTATGTATATTTGAAACTGTTTACTGTGATGCCTGGTTATATCAATTCATTTTTTTAATTATTATTATTTTAATACAAAGCCTTGGACTTTTCAGATAAATCGCAAAGTATAACATATTAAAGAAAAGTAAATCACAACCAATGTGTCATACCCTTGGATCTTTCGTTAACACAACCAAAGCAATGAAAAGAGCTTCGATCATCTCCTAGCGATATCCATACAGACAGTTAGATGGATAGAAGCTGGGTAGTATTTATTTAAAAGAGAACTCGACGACTCACATAGGTGCATAACCTCGTTTGATAGAGGCCCAGTTTAAAATAACAAATGGCAAACAAAATATATAGATGGGGCCAAATTCAATTGGCTCTATTGTGTTTTGAGGCTAGATTCGTATGGGACTTCTGCGCCTTGGCTCAGTGGTTAGCGGATGGACTGCCGATCCTGATTTGAAGTTTCGTGTAGAGGGTGCATGTGTCCCAGAGGACAGTATACACGAGGTGGCTCCGGTTATCGTGGAAGAGGGAGGTGGAAGAAGGGGGTTTCCACAAAATTTCGTGTTATACTCCACACAAGTTAGTCACAAGAACCGCGCCGTGGCTCAGTGGTTACCGAGATCGACTGCTGATCCTCCGATTTCAGAAGGGGTCGAGCCGTAAAACGGCTGCACCCTTAATAATGTAAAAAGACAGCATAATGTCTCCCTGTAGCTTTGAATGTGTCTAATCCGCACGGAAATCATTAAATTCAGCAAATACAATTCGGATCTTCCTGCAAAAAATTCAACTTGATTTAATTATTATTGGACATTGTTTTGGTGGGAAACCATTTTATGTATAAAGCTATGGTGTATTTTTAGAAGCTAATTTAGAAGGTAATTTTCAAGAAACTAAAACTCCAAAATTAATAATCCCAGAAATTAATAATCGAGCTTTAAAACATTAACGAACTTCAAAGAACAGTGAAAACTGAATATCTGACAAATATTGGTTCGAAACTAGCCAATGGAATTGGTTCAAACTGATTTGAAACATGTTGGGTAGGTTTGATCCACACGCTATATCATTGGGTCAACGGCGCCCAGATCTGTGTACTAGTATCGATACAAGAGGCTAAATCCTAAACGGAGATGAATTCAAGACAAACAGATACACGGCATAAAAAGTCCAGTCACAAGCAGGAAATTAAAACCGTGACTCCACAAGAAGGGCAAATCTAAGAGAGTTACTCTGTTTAACGTGTGTCTAAAATGTCGACTAGAAGTTTCAAATAAATGATAAGAAGTACATTAGTGAAGAGCATACACTGGAGGAACTGTACTATATGTAAAATATATACATTAATGTAAGCATAAAATTGATTAAGTTGGTGATGCATAGAGTAGTGGACATTATCTCTCTTGTATAGCGGAGATGTCAGTGTTAATTGTAAAGGTAACTAGATAAAACCTCCTGGAAACGTCTTGAGAACCAACATGTTTTCGAGCATGGTTGAAGTCATGAACCAGTTTCATGAGAGAAATATTGCTATTACAACAATATACTTAAACAATTCAGCCAAAGAGAGTATACACCTAGTCATTCGAAGAAAAGCCATTTCATAATTCGTTAAAATCAAACCAGTCCTATGAGAATAGCGGGATATGTTACTTATATTAGCATTGGGACTCCCCGGTGTTTGCTGGAGAGGCACAGGTACCTCGTAAGAACCATAAAACATAACATTAACAATTGTGTCCAATGCCTACTTGTCCTATTATGAAAACCGTACTGATACAGATATTTCAGTATGTTTAAATGAGCAACGTAAAGCAACGTTGCGGTATGCAAAACTAATAGTATTAAAGGAAAAGGACAGAATCGAAACTAATTTATGTTTGTCATGTTTTCTATCTGTTGTTTTAGTGTTTAGTTTATTGCATTCGATCTCAAAACAGACCACGGGGGTCCAATTACAGAGATGATATCATATAATACATATGACAAATATATGATAACAATTAACAGAAATTTAACAGATGTCACAGATGAATTATAACGTAGACAGTATAGACTATACGCTGTACAAAATAGTATTTAACTGTATATAAGTGATCTACACTTGGCTTTAAACTGATTTAGATAAAAAAAAAAAAAGAAATATCAATATCAGACGAAGAACATAGATCATTAAAAAGAGCCTGAGATATCTCCAAAACATGGTTCTTCCTCAACAATATGCGACTAAGAGGAGGGTAGAGCAGTTTTGTCGTGCGTTAGGCTCTATTTGGTACCCTAAAACATATCTAACCTGTCAGGTAAGGACAGTTAAATGAACTATTAGAACATCTGTGTAAAAATACTAGATCATGATATTTGCGTCTAGATACAAGAGCTGGTAGATTGAAATATTTACATAGACTTAAATAATCGTTTCAATGGTACTGTAAATAGGACTTGTAGCACACAAATTTAAAAAATCGTTTTTGCAGTTGATCATGTGATTTGCCGCAGGATTATTTCGATACCATTTTTTATTCGTATACAGAGTTTGTGTATAAAAACCAAAATAAATGAACTTTACCATTGTTAATGACCAGTGGAGCGTCGAACTATTAGGGTGACGGGCTATTTTGGTGTCGAACTAGTGGGAAGTCGGACGTGTGGGGTTACAGACTAGTGGAGTGTCTGATTTGTGAGGATTCGGAATTACGAATGCTTCCCGCAATATCAATGCGGAATACACCCGGCCTGATACGCACACGTTCGGTTCTCTGATATCCCACTTACTTGTCGATCACATTATGCTGATCAAACTAGAAAGAAAATCCCTTTTATAATCTCTAAAGTTTGATCGACCGATCTGCAAACACACAAGCCACAGAGTTAAACGCAGACAGTCTGAGCCTTTAAACATCATGATCGGCAAAACATGTTTAACAGTTTATCGAAGAAGCCGGTCTGATATTTTATCACACACAAAAAAGCCCTGACCTGTCATATTAAGAACATCCATATGATGCAATATGATGATAAGTGCTCCCTCTGATAGTCTGCCCAAACTAAAATAAGAAGACAGTATGTGTAATACTTGTAGATAATGCATACAATTAGACAAACAATGACTAATGTTGAATTTGAAATATATATGCATATTCATCAGATACTTGTCTAAATAAACACAGACACCGAGTTGTCACATTGATGAGCCGTCAAACTAACAGGAGTGTTTGTCTAAATCTAATCAGCATTCATTAACTTTGTGGTGTTAGTTTCCACGGATAAATCAAATTAGCCAAGTCCTTTGTCAGAAGCCAATCAGATCGTACATATCCAACCTCTTGTACATGTTAAGTCAAATGTCCACCATCCTCTGTCACCGAGATAAAGCACATAAGCTTAGTGGCAGTCTACTCTATGTGAGGGTCACTGAGTATTGCTATTCGTGATTACCGCAATGGATGCACTTCATATAATTTAATTCACATCTATGACAATAATCACAGATGTTGCCTGTCGAAGTCTGTTATTCGGTTCTATCCTTGAGGTCCACGGTTACATAAATCAATAGGCTGCCACGTTGAGAATTCCCCCAGGAATCTGTCGCTTAACACAGAAGGAACTTTCTTATCATGACTTGAAATTCATTGAATATTTCCGCGGGTCAATTCCGGCTCATTGAATACATGTCTGTCAAATAAAGACTAGTGTCTTGTCCACCATAAACCCAATTTCCGTTAACACAGCGGACTTGAAGTTAGTGCAAGTCCTAGTTGTGGAATATTTATTTCGGAATTGGCACTTTAATACTTTTTCAGTTTTGTTTTCGTCATGCAATTCTCTTTCATTGTATTTGGATGGATGTCGATTGTTCTGTGTGGCTTTCATGATTCCGCTGTTTCATTTGCTGAGAACCAAGAATTCTATGAAATGCATCTGTCTTGAATGTGCGGGATATAATCTATTTAATAACAGCCTCTAATTCTGCGCTTTATTACACGCCTTCTGTGATAACAATTATGGCATGTTGGCATGCATGGAAAGATGTATTGCGATTAAATAAGAATAGATCGTCCAAATTGTTATTCCAAGGTGTGTAAAGAAGCGTACTATATGTTCCATAAAACAACAATGCCAGAAGTCACTCACATGATTTTCAGCAGTTACCTTAATATAAAATAAATTATCTATCCATGCTTGCAGTAATCACAACATGTCAATCGCTCGTTTCACACCCGTTTGCTCTGTAATCCGAAACGAATCTAAATCATAGACAGAGGTAATATGAATAAAGCAATATTTGTTCCAATCCCTTCACGTACGATTTCATTTTCTCCGGAACATTCACTCATATATTCTACCGTATTCCTTTCTTTTAGTACTAAAACTTCAGAAGAAATATGGATGGAGCAGACGAAATAACGTTGTTTTTTTTCCCCCCCCTAACCCCAACGGAGTCAATTCGACACGAGGGCACTAAAACAGCTGTAACTAGCATAGCTCAGTAAATACACTTGACTATCGTCTGGCGTACCACGACCTTCGTTTATCTGTTTGTTTTCTTTCGTCGTTGTCATATTTTCGACAAGTATGTAAAATGCTTATGTCACTAACTATGGTTTAAATTTTATCCAAAGAGAGCTGTTTTGATCAAGCGAGAATTAATTCACGTGAGTGTTTACACTGACAGACACAAGCTTTCACATTTCTTAAGGACTGAACATTATCTCTGTAACCTCAACTAAAACAATTTTCAACGAACTCTCGTTAGTTTTCATTTTTGTCCTGGACATAGTCCATGAATGAAGAGCGTAAACTGTGTGACGTCATACAAAAAACACACACACTGACAGTGTGCAGGCCTCTGCTTTCTTGTCAATGAATAAGAAATTTATTTCACTAATGATGTTTTTGTGAGGTGTCACAATGTAAAAGCAGAAATGCTTCGGTAATTTCTAAACTGTTGCCCGTTTATCCCGTGATCTACAACAGTATACCAGTTTGTCATGGTAATTAGTTGGCATACCACACGTGGGGTGAGGTGATTTGCAACACAATTTCTTGCTGTAAGTTGATTGACAGCTGGTGATAATAGTTTGACTAATCAGACGACAGATCGTTCTTCACATCAATCAAATTATAGAAGTTGCAACAAGGTATACAATGTACGTGTCACTTAGACTTTTTCCGTGTTTTTCTTTTTCCAGAAAATATAGCGCTGCTTTTCCCGATTATGCTTTTCATTGAGGGCTGGTGAAAATGCTAAATTTTGACAAGAAATACCAGGCCTCATCCCGCGTAAACACGTTGTATAACTTGTATTGTCATACCTCATGTCAAATTGTTTCGTTCTCATTGGTCGAGAACCAGTCACGTGGTATACAGCAAATCATGACATTGCACGATTTCTCTCGATGATAGTATTATTGCACGCTGGAGCGTTGAATATAACATTTATTTTGCGGCTGAATGTCACCTTATTTACAGTCCTTTTGTATCAGACTGGCAACAAACAAAGACAAGAAACAAAATACAGGACAATCACAGGACTCACATCATGGTGCCATGGAATAAAGTGAAATTTGAAGTGCAACACACCACAAACAAATCAGGTTCATGGTGCCCCATTATATATCTTGGAACACCAGTGCACCAGTAACCTCTCACCTTCCACTCGCCAATTGATTATGAATTTAGGGCATGTTCTAACCACTGAAAATGGATCCAATGTTTTCCCTCTATTTTTTTTTAACAAAACCAGATTCAAGGCTTTTGACTCGTCGTCAACCACTCAATAGACATGCAGTTGTGCTAACAAGGGCTTAACGGGTACAAAAAGTTCACCAAAAGAGCATTTTCTTTGAGAGAATCACCGTTGAGCAGATAAGTCATTGTTTGAAATCGAGTAGCAGCAAAAAGGATTTTCATTTTTTCCATGCTTAGGCCAGTGTCGTTAGAAAAGCCTCTAGATCATATGGCGGTCTTGTAAGCCTTTCTAATACAGCCAATTACTGTCCTAAATTCTAGTGGTGCGAAAATCGATTGATTGATGTTATAACTCTGTGCTCAAAGGGTATTTCACTCATTTGATGGCAGTGTAATCCAACAATAAATAGCCTCACTAACACATCCATAACACAGCCGGTGCTAAGTAACGACAACATAACCACGTTACGATCATGCTGCCCTTAGCCAGAGTGCGGAAATACAAGACGACCATTGAATACAATCAGATGCTCTGTTTTTCCACCTTACTTTAATTAAGCCTATGGAATGTAGCCATGGTGTATGTGTTCTTCTTTGTGTTCCAGTGAAGAATGACTTGATGGACATTTGGAACAATCAGTTGAGATTTAGAGATTTGATTTTGGACAGTTGGACATTTACATTTGGTAACTTGACATTTGAATAGTTGGACATTTCCATTTGGTCACTTGAAATTAGGACAGTTAGACATTGAACAAATGTATTGTACATGTGATATACGGACATTTGAGATTGGGACATTTCAGATACGGACATTTGAGATCGGGACATATGCATTTAAGATTTTATCCATCAAAATAAACCATTTTATTCTTAGAGATCAGACATTGAAGTATGTTCTAGTTCATGGCTGAGATGTTTACTAATATATATTCTAAGCCATCAACAATGTCAAGGGAATTCTGTGGAAGTGTGGATTACAATAAAAATGAAACTAACACTCAGATTCCAGATCTCTAATTGAAATACCAGAGGACAGTCCCTTAATGTTATCAAAAGTTCTCTGTTTATCTTTCTGTACTAAGTCATCATTGTGAAAAGAATTCTTATGGTGTTTTTGACACCTTAATGGAAAATGACACTTCTTAGTCTGGTTCTCAAATTGAGGAAACCGGAAAGGATTCTATTCTATGTATTCCCTGCCTTTTGTACGTTCTTCAACACCAGATTATGTGTGTGGTGTTTACTCTAGAACTCTAAGAAATCCCTGTCATTTGCATTAAATGGAAAATGACACTTCATAGACTAGTTCTCAAAGTGTGGAAAACAGAGAGGGCTCAATGTATGCTCGTGTTAATTTATGATCTTTGATAAAGACCCTGGATCATAAATGTGGTATTTACTGTACTTCTCGAAAACATCATAGTCTTTGCATGTTGCTGGTGTAGATATCGTTCACTTTGCTACTCTAAGGCATTAATATCAATAAAAGTTATGATGTGGTAGATAATTAAAACAAAGAAAGAAAAATAACATTTCAGATTCTGGTTGTGAAATGGAAATAACACTAGAAACGATGAATGGTTTTAAAACTCTATGGTTTTAAATGTGAGATACATGAAGCACCCTCGATGGTATTTCCCTCTCTGCTCTAAGTATGACTCACTCAATAAAACCCAGTTGGCCAGAAAACAACTTAATGGAGGAAAGTGGTTTTAAGATTTTCCACCAAAATTAGGATTATGGTTGAGGTTTTAAGATTTCTAATCAAAGAAATGAGCAGCTGGGGCACTGTTTTAAGTATATCATGCTGCCAGTAGCAGTGGAGGAAAACAATTTTTCAGTATACATGTAGATGCATAACACTTCAAATTGTTATGGTTGTGTTAATGTCGCAGCTAGCTGTTGGAGTACACCGCCGCCATGAAAGTCAAATTGTATTGAAAACGGCATAAAATACTAATCAAACAAATCCAATCAAAGACTTGATAAAATTAATTAAATATCAGTAATGTATTTGTATAATGTATATATATAAGTAATATGTCCAAATACAATTCTTAATAAAATAGCAGCAGAAAATTTAAATGTCATTGCATAGATTTCCAAACTTTCAGCAATAAAGCAGTGGTGTTGATTCTTCTAATTAACCAAACAGTAGAGTATTAATTACAATGGCTTACTGGATGAAAACATTTGGGATGCCAGCTCTAATAATTAAATGGGAGATCATGATGACGAGCTTGGTATTTACATTTGTCCTCTTAGAGATGGTTTTAAGATAACAGACGAGTTTCATAGAGCAATGCCACTCCACACAATCACCGTGGTCTTTTCTCCCCCACTCAGGAAAGCTTCCAAAGTCTGAGAGAAATCTTATCTAAATTTACAAATGGAAAGAGGTCAGAGTTTGAACAGTCAGCTTCTCTACACCAAGCAAATTAAACTGTAATAGCTTGATCTTTCAAGCAATAGATTCGAAATTGGGTTCAACATCTTTGTTGGTATAATGTTTAAAAGTGTACTTATTCTGAGTTTTAGATGAGATAAGAGGACATACTAGTTTCAATAGGATAACCAGACCTGTGTAGGCTGTGTAAACAATTTTAGAAAAGAAAATATATTATTCCTGTTCCGTTATTCAATGAAGTCTCTGGATCATGTCTGTCGTGTTTATCTTTCTACTCTAAGAAACAATTCAGTGAACAGCCTGGAGTCATGCAGAAATCAAACGTTACCTGACAGCTTTCCAATTGAAATAGAGACAGATGCTGTCCGTGCTATTTAATTTCTTACTCTAAAAGCTAGATCTACTCTGGTTGGGGGAAGCGCTAGAGAGATCAGTATGATTAACATAAGTACATCAGTGTTTTCATAAGCACACTTCACATGGATACCATCACAAAGTCTGAGTTTGTTGAGAGGAAGTTTGTGTGGATTTACAAATAGATCAGATGTCTTAAGTTTGATGAGAGAATGCTTCTGTGGATTTACAAATGAATGAGATGTAATTTCTGTTGACGTCCCACTCTAATTGTTCCTGGAAGAGAGACGGTCAAGGAAAGTTGTCAGAGTTTGAACAGACAGCTTTCCTTCATTATTCCTAATCACATTTCACAACAACAACATGAAGCTGACATTTCTTGGACTTGGGTATTTTTGTTATCCTGGTTTCATTCCGTGAAACAATTTGCAATCAGATTTCTCAGAATAGAACAGGGATCTGTTAGCTGATCAAACATAGAAAGCCATGTTAATGGAGAGTGTTTCATGGCAACCCACGTTGTGGACATTAAACAAATACAGGAGATTGAAGTTAGGTAAGTTCAGCTAGACAGCCTTGTTATCATAGAATGACCTTAGGCAAGCTATGTCTAAAAGGAAGCTCGTGTACATAACTACCTATTATAGTTAGATGATTAAACACAGGGAATGTTACGTTGCTGTCACACATCCATGTGGACGCTGACCCATTGTATCGAGAACTGATCTGAGTACCGTTGTCTTAATTTAGGAGTCTGAGAAGTCAAGAGTTAAAGATTTCACAATAGATTGACGATTTAGTTCTCAGCGATATTAACCCAAAATGATGCTTAATAAAAAAATGTTTTATATTTTAAAACTCGACTTGGCTGTGGTCGCAAACATTTTGATGGCTTTTATCTTATTTCAGAGTAGACATTTTGAGATCTGTGCAATCATTCAACGGATAGGGTAAATACAAGGGAACTATTAAACTAATATGTAGGTGGGCTGTGGTGGAGTACAATAGATTATTGTAGGTAAGGTTAGCTCAGGTGGAATCGTTGACTGTCTAAGAGGTTTTTTATTTGTTACATAAGTGTTTAATATCATGTACTCGAGGGCATTCCACTCATATGATGACAGATTATCCACTTCTTATACTGTGTTACATAATACAGTAGAAAACTGACAGAAACCCTCGTAATCCTACGCAAGCGATAGCTGGAGTCACCTCTTGTGACTCCCTCATATACCCCAGGTCCACTATCTGAGCGCAGTCAGCATATAGTAACATAGTGTAGTTACAATATGGTAACAAATAATCTTAGACATGTATACACGAACTGCTTTCCAAAATGCTTTGTCACGTTTGGTTTGTTCGACCACTCAAGCACAACATTTGACCAAAAAGGTCAGCCATTATTGTACACAGGTGTTAATTTAGTGTAATTTCCTCACCACAATTGAATGAAAACAATTTCCTCAGAGTACAATACATGGTGGGAGTTCAGCAGAAGTAAAAGCCTGTAAGGAAATTGACTGCCTTTATAACGTGTCTGAGGTTGATAACATTCTAAGTCACTAAGATAACATTCTAATAGAAAGTTCACTCGCTTTTCGAATAAAATGCTGTGATCAAAAGAGACATGGACAGAGCGACAAAGGGTTAAGGATATTGATTATTAATGGAGGGGAAAACTTAACAGTCGATTCACTATGCCTTTCATAATCGGGTCAACCTTTACCGGTGGCATTTTTGCCACCAACCACCTGCGCATGATTTCTGTGAGAAAGAAAACACTAAGCTTCAGGACTCAATCATTATAAACCTTGATCTCGAATCAAGGGTATTTCACTTATATGACAGTGGTGTAAATAGCCACACCAACACAAAAATAGAATGTGAAGTGGTTTGCGTTATTGAAAAAATAATGTTCCTGCAGTTTTAAGGGAAGACAGCAGGACTACGCTCGGAACATGCTGCCCTGTAATAGCCTTGGGGTGATCTAGACAGATCACAGTCCAATTTTGCACATAGCATTAACTTAGTTAGGATTAGAACCTCTAGTGTACTATCAACATAAAAGTGAAATACCCTTAAGTCTCTCATTAAATGTAAAGAAAATAGAGATGAAATTATTATGCTGTTTTTAATATGCTGTCATATTTATTAGTTTAGTAAACATGTATCATATTCGTACATTGATGTGGACAACATTATAAGAAATACTGTGTTCTTGCTGTAACAGTACTCCAATACAATATGCGGGTTAGATGACCCCTTGGTTGCAATATTGTCTATGGTATTGTTCTATTCTAGTATCACGAATATTATGAACCCTTGACAGGAAATGTTATATAGTACTGTTCTATCCATGGTGCCCTCTGGCTAAGGGTAGCATGTTTCGAGCACAATCATGCTGTCTTTACTTAGCACTGGAGGAACATTACTGTTCCAACAGAGTAAAACACTTACATTTTGTGGTTGTGTTAGTGTGGCTATTTACTGTTAGAGTACACCACCTTCATTTAAGTGAAAACCCTTAAGTACGACATTTAACACCAATTAATCAATCAATCTTTCCATGGTATTATGCAATATGTCTAGTTTATAGAAATATTTAATAAAGAATTGCTCTGTTTGCAGTAGGCATGTTATATTACCCTTAGTGGGCTGACTTCATACCGTATTGTTCCATTTGTGGCATGATACAATTTAATTCCAAAGCTGGAATGGTTAATGCTGGTGTAGTAATGAATAATATAACATCAGATTCAACTTTGAGACACAACTCTGCAGGGTGATATTCAGGATGAATTAGGCCTTTGAAAACCACTACTGTATTCTCCAATCTCATCAGTGACTCTCCTCTTATTCTCAACAGTATGATGATACAGGTTAAGATATCTCGAGCAAATTATGAGTTTTGTATCTTTGTTCATTCATGATTATGATGGTTTAATGTTAATTTTCAAAGTAACGTTTCAATGTATATTCTGACACCGTTATCAACAAAATTAATTCCTGTGAATCCATATATTGCGTTTTCTTATTAAGTAAATATACTTCTCAATGACACTAAACGATGTTAGCTAATATCAATGAAAAAAATAGCAGGCTTGGGCAGATTGCTTGATTAATTGCCATGGGGATTAACCCTATCAGTAAAGGTATTTCACTCATGCATACCATCAAAATGGGTGAGGGTAAACCACTTCCTCGTCACTCGAAATAAAGGTGACACGAAACAAGACAACTGCGGGACGTACATGTATATCATGGTGCAATAAGACATAGTGTTGAATTACAGTGCAAGAGACCACAACGATTCAGGTGAGATCGAAGAGAAACAGGGCAACAGGAAACTCTCGTCAATGACATGCAAATTTAGGAGCAGCCTAATAAAGACCAGATAAGATTCAAACCCATGGCCATCAGTTTGTTTGTTTGTTTGATTGGTGTTTAACAGCGTATACTCAAGGGTATTTCACAAACATGACGACGGATTGTCCATTTCTTACTCTGCCTTAATAACTACGGTAGAAAACCGGGGAGGAAACCTCGTAAATACCACCACTCGCAATAGCCGGAATCACCTCGTGTGACTCCTTCGTATACCTGTGGTCGACTGGGAACTCGAACCCTTACGGTACATCGAAGAAGGGTCAGCAGTCCGACACGCTAACTACTCAGCCACGGCACAGGCCCCCTAAATAGTAGTACATAATTATCTAAATTAGTTAATAAACATTCACAAAATAACAGGCTTGGGCTGATTGTACAGTTGTTTGTTTGATTGTCGTGGGGTTTAACACTATCCGTCAGGTTATTTCACTCACGTATGCCCCCCAAAAATGGGTGACGAAACACACCTTCCTCGTCACTGGCAACAAACGATGACACGATACAAGACAACCACAGGACACATAGCATGGTGCAATAAGACATAGTGTTGAATTACAGAGTAAGACACCTCAACAAATCAGGTTCCTGCTGCCCCTTGGAACGAGCAGCAACAGGGCAACAGGAACCTCTCACCAACGACTCACCACATAAAGGAGCAGCCTCATAAACAGGCTAGAAAGGTAGAAAACCGGAGAGGAACCATTGTAAAAACCACCACACGCAATAACCGGTGTCACCTCCTGTGACTCCCTCATATACCTGTGGTTCACTGGGGGACTCTCACCATTAGAGGAAAAAAAGGAGGATCAGCAGTCTGAGACACTAACCACTAACCGCAATATACGCCCAGAGAGAAGTAAGGCTAGCTCGGTAAGCGTATCATCTGAAATAAAATCAAACGAGTCGCAATATACGCCCAGATAAAAAAAAAGCATGTTTTGATCATTATTGCTATCCCACTTCGTGTCAATTTGATAGATTGTTTGCGGAGGAAACCAGAGACAAAGGCAGACATACACCAAACTCAATCCAATGCGACATCTTGCCAGTTTGAATATTCCTACCGAGTTTGTTTAGAGTATGATAGGCGATTTTAAAGTTAACGGCCGAAAACCAAACAGCCGGAAACCAAATTTTCCACCAGGTTGCGCCACCTGTAGTCTGACATACGCTAAGCCCAATCCCATAGAAGACGAGCAATTTTCAAGTTAAAGTGCATATAAAAATACTCCTTTTTTTACAACATGTATGTGAAACTAAAAATGACTTTCTTTGACATGGTTTGTATTTAATATTTATAGATGTCATATTTTATCTGTATCAACAGTTTATGGCTTATTTTGATTTGAAGCCAACATTGTATTTTAAATAATCAACAATTCTACACATATTTTAAATTAATGGATAATAAATAAATTAATACATTTTGTTAAATTGTAGTTTCAGATAGCTGCATTATAATCTAAATTTATTGACCAGATACGCAGATAGTAATGTGAAAACAATTCCAAATCCAAACATTTATTGATCTCTTAAAATAAACATAAATGATTGCAGATGTCTTACGTTGATACTGGTTTAACTGGTCTCTTTAAACTTTATTTAATTAGTCCCCCAGATCTTATTACGGTGGTACCAGGTTCATGTGTATCCCTTGGGAATACAAACATTGTACAAGATCCCTGTACACAATTATCTCTTCGCTTCATTAATTTTGGGGCTCCCAGAACACATGTTTATGGGGTCCCCTGGTTTGAGTCCAGTCAGTCATCCTAACAATCCACCATTGCATGGGGTTGATAAAGTCTGTAACACTTGGGATTCATCAACCATGGTTTAGAATTTCTTCACCATTTTGTCTCATTGTTTGTTTGCTTTTGATTTTGATACAGTGCTGCCAGGATATAGTTTCCCCTAAATCTTGTCAAATCTATACTCAAGGGTATCTCACTTATATGATGACAGATTATTCACTTCTTACTCTGCCTTACTTAAAACGGTGGAACCCGAGAGAAAT
>JAUELC010165151.1:0-11141 GCA_031471745.1 Cryptochiton stelleri
AAGGCCGGAGAGACGATCGAAGATTAACTAACGATATATTTACCATTAAGCTTATTGAATGGTATAAGGGAAAGGTTCGAAGAAGATATTATATTCATGATATTATTGTGAAGGTCTGGATGGTGGTATGCAGGAGCTTCTAAAAACTAGCATTAGTCTACCATTACCACATCTGTATGATAACTATACCAAAGATTGTTTGTTTAATTGTTGTTTAACGTCGCACTCAAGGGCGTCTCGCTTATACGACGACTTTAACATTGATCATTTTTGGCGGAAAATCAGGAAAAAACCTCGTAAAACAACCCCGCGATCTCCGCAGTCATCGGAAAACTTCCATTTAATACTTATACGGTCGACAGGCGGCCTTCAATCTATTTTATGTGCGGTACATGGAAGGGTATTCAGACCGTTTATTTTTATCGTTAGTTTTCCTCCGGACCATATTTATAATGGGGCAATGATTGTCCCCGGCAACCTGCCAGACGGCTCCCTCTTTATGACTTATTTTAAATTAGAAATACATATTTGAAGCTAATAGTGTCAGGAACATGGCCCAACTGCATGGTTTAACAGTCTGGGGTATGACTTGTTTGTACTTCAAGTGTCCCCGGGCCCCCAGTTAAGTTATAAATCCGTCCCTGTGTTTGCTGTTCTCGCTCTACTTCTGTCTAACCCTCTTTTCTCTCTATTTTGTTTTGTATTCCGAAATCCGGGCCCCCTATATACCGACGCCCGTGTGTAACGCACCCCTTGCACATCATGTAGTAGCACCTGTGTTCTTTCCTAAACGTCTCAATTTCTGATGGTCAGAAAGTTTGACCCAGATAACGGACAAAAGTCAAAAGGTTGCTGTTTAAGTATTAAGATGGGACAACGTTTGGTTATAACATGCTCACTTTGGAAATCAATCCACTTGTGACCTTCCTACGTCCACAGACAAAGGACGGAACGACAGCTTAGTACATAATCATGTAACAGCTGGCTCTCACAAACTCCAATTAAGACGAAAGGCCAAAGCTTTTCGGTAGGCGTTACTGTTTCAGCTTCCTGACACGTCTTATTTCAAACGTGTGTCTTATTTGGAAAAGCTTAAGGGATCTCGTTGTAGGTTGTTTTATACGCCATTAAACGCACATTAGCAGGTACCATCATAGTTATCTTGTGTAAGTATTTGCCCGATGATCAACGATCATTTACAATCCATGTATGTCATTCTCTTAGATCGGTGCAAGGTAAATACAATGAATGTGTGTTAAGATTGTGGTGTTTTTTTTTGATGAACCATCTTCCTATTTTCTCCGTTTATTCAGGGGCAAAACGGGATGCGTATCGAATGCTACTAGACTTTTAACTTCTGTAGGTCGATATAAACTACAAAGACTATTACCGGAAACAGCATTAAAGATGGAAACATGTTTTATATGTTTTGTATATGTTAGTCAAGATGCTGGTCTCTGAGAACAATCTTTGTAATAGTGCACACGGAACCTTAAGTGTAGTTGAACTAAGCAGATTACAAGGAAAGTAGATTCGCTGTCAGCAGCTTGAATTAAATAACTATACACTATAGTGACGGTTGTTAAGAGAGCTATTGAGATAAATCCAAGAAATTGGTTGACCTTGATTCATTTGTTCACAAAGATTTAATGGTTGTAGACAAGAACTTACACATGTATTATATTCAGCAACGAAGAGTATTTAACACACCAGAGTCCTGTAGTTTGGTCCTCATCTGGTACTTTATGGGGAGTCATTATAGTTCAGGCCCTATTTTTAAAAAAGGCAAAAAGTAATTGCTATAAAATGTCATATTGTGCGGTTTAAAATACAATGACATTTTCTGCTCGTTTTTATGTCTTTTAAGGTCCTCAAATGGTTATTTTATAGCACCTAATTCTCCCAAATGTCTTGGCCCAATAAGAATAGGCCTATCTATATTATTAACGAAAAAGGCCAATGTTGCCGGGTATGCGCTACACTTCTTACAGTACATTACTTGGTTGATTTCTTGATTGAGGAAGAAATTTAGTAATATATAAAAAATATTCACTTGTTACCTTTATAGCAATGTGCGCCGTTAATAACAAATCATTTCATTTTAGCTGCATAACAGCTAGTTGGACTTAATGGATTTTTAATGTCAGTTAATCAGAGGTCGTTGAAGAACAGTTATATATCTTTTGGGGCAAGTGAACAAATAGTGAACTGTTTGATCTGAAACTAAACACGGTAAGTCTATCACATAGTATGGTGTGAAAGACGCGGAGAGACAGGTGAAAGATGAATACATCGATATTAATTGACGTGTGAATGTTAATTTGTTTCTGATATAGAAGTAAAGTTATACGTGCTATCTCATTGCACGCACGATGTGAGATATTCAGTGGTCTAAGAGAGGCTGGAATCGTGGGTGAACTGGTACCACCAGTCCTATCTGACCATTGCGGTTGTTTTGTGTTTGAGGACTTGATCTCATAGCTGCTCTTAGATATAATAAGATATTGGATAATTTAAATAGAACATACAAGTCCACTGATTAATATCACTGTTGACTTAGACTGCAGCTAACCAGTCAGCAACAAGGTGACAGTTCTGTTATATTGATTACCTTATCGCCTTCCAATTGATTCTACGCATTGTCCAGTACTATTCACAACTTTCTTTACAAAGCCCCGCCAAGCAGAAATGAAAATATTACTAGCGGTAGTACGGGTTATTGATAGGACAACTGACCTCTTTCCCCCTCGCTTACGCCCCCCCCCCCCCCCCCATTGAGGGTTAATTGGGTGTTTGATTTTAATTTTAGGGTTATTACAATCACCGTTGAAGTCACTGCATGGGAACAGCAAATTACTGGATGCAAGACCAGCACATGACTTAAAACATGATGCAATAAGAGTGCAATTTTACAGTAATAGACGCCACAACAGATCGGCTTGGTGCTGCCCCTTAGCTCAGAAAGCCCCACGAATCAGCAAGCTCCTACCAGCTTCCTACGAAATTCACGAAGGATGATATGTTGGAGAGTTGGTGTTAAAATTGGCCGAGAACTAAATTAACCAAATAGCTAATATATCTTGAGAGTCGACATATGTATAAGCTTACAGAAACGATCAACCTCTCTAAATTCATATTAAAAGAGGATTCTGTTATATTCAAGTATGAAAAAAATCACGTAACATAGATATTACCTGGAGACCATATTTACCCTAGTCGAAAATATTGCAATTTGATGATTTCTAAAAAACTGGCAAAATAACGCAATTGTATTTTTTAAGTAACTAGAAAATTACATTGTTCTGCTAATTAATAATTTTAACATAGCCCACAGTCTTTACAATCGGTTTACTACTGGGATGGATGGATCGAAGACGTATGTATCTCCACGCCACCTGTCGCCTATTTATTCGTATATATTTTTTTCGGGATTACCTGGTACCCGAAACGTCGGAGAAAGACGAAAATATCTTATGAGAAACAAAATGGCCCACATATGCACAAGAGGTGAACTCTCTATAAATATTTAAAAATATCCTTTAGAATGCTGTCTTTAATCATTCCAGGAATTCATTCGTTTGAAGTTAAACACACTTTATCACTTGATCTGTTTTACTCTTTATCTGCCGGCAAATACCGGGGAGGGAGGGTAATAATAGTGATATATTCTTTAAAATGACTTACTATTCACAGGTATTAGTTTATACCTATTTTAGCATTTTCACGACCCAATTTATTCCCTTTTTTATAATTTATTTTTTTTTACTCTGCATTTACACTATATTAAAAAAGCATTATATCTAAATGTCGCTGGCTCAGTGTTTCACGTACTGTTTAAGCATCCCTGTGCCAGTGTTTCACGTACTATTTTAGCATCCCTGTGTCAGTGTATCACGTACTGTTTTAGCATCCCTGTGCCAGTGTTTCAAGTATTGTTTTAGCATCCCTGTGCCAGTTTTTCACGTACTGATTAAACATCCCTGTGCCAGTGTTCCATTTACTGTTTTAGCATCCCTGTGTCAGTGTATTACGCACTGTTTTAGCATCCCTGTGTCAGTGTATCACGTACTGTTTACGCATCCCTGTGCCAGTGTTTCACGTACTGTTTTAGCATCCCTGTGTCAGTTTTTCGCGTACTGTTTTAGCATCCCTGTGTCAGTGTATCGCGCACTGTTTTAGCATCCCTGTGTCAGTGTTTCACGTACTGTTTGAGCATCCCTGTGTCAGTGTATCGCGTACTGTTTTAGCATCCCTGTGCGAGCGTTTCACGTAATGTTTTAGCATCCCCGTTTCAGTGTATCGCGAACTGTTTTAGCATCCCTGTGCCAGTGTGTCACGTAGAGAGAGATTGGCAGCCTTTACTTGGTAGATATTGTTCGGGTCATTCTATCGAGAGCCTCTGTGGCCATGCCAACCACAGGTCCTAGATTCGATGTCTGGTACAGACATTCACATTTTGCTTTCTCTATAATTTTTAAATAGATATAATATATGTAAATGAACGGGCGTCGCTTATGACACGCGTATCGTGTTTACAAGTTTAATAATAGAAGTTTACAATGTAAACTATTTTTGAGTTATTGTTAACTTACCATCGTCTAATACTTCATGCACAGATGAATAAAGAGTGCTTTTTGGATTGTATTATTAAGCTTTTTCGTTCAATGGGTTGACACAGTTTCAACAATATGAATTCTAAGCCTTTTGTTCTCTGTATCTAATCCGATCTGTCGTTATGTCTACGACAATACATAAGGTATATAACAGGCTCGATATTTCTGAGATTATTTTCTTTGCGAAATGCGGCTGACCAAGATTTCTAGTTTCAATACAATAACTCACCATTTTTAATCTATCAGCTGAGCGAATCAATGACGTCAACTAGACTGAAATGTAAGACCAAGGATTCTCACATGTATCGACACGTGCTATGGCTATTGCATTTTGTTATACGCTAAGATTGTTTGCTTGGAGAAGGTGCGACATCTCTATACGCTATACGTTTTGCAACCCGTAAATAAGAGTAAGGATGGTAATAACAAAAATTGAGATACACTTTCTTGTGAGGTAATTTTACCCAACTTCGTGTGCGTCGAAGTTTCTCGATGTCAAACAATGATTATAAATTAAATTTTAAATCTTTCTATGATTTTGTGTTTCAGAATAAGGGGTGAATCAGTTTAAGTGACGTCAATGTGTCTGAACCTGTATGCTAGCGGTTGAATGCTGGTATACCATCGTCAAACTTAATTGATTTTTAGAACTCCACGGAAGCTGAGGAAAAAGGTATCAAGACAACACTTGCTGTAATTGTCTTTTATTTAAACCAATCTTGTAAGCTATTCATTACGGTCTTAGAACTGAAGCGTTTGTCAAGTTAAGTGCAGCACATTTGACCAATCAGCAATTTCCCGAGCAGACAACACGTAACATCGTTTGGTTGACGTTTGTTTCCGGTGATCGGGCTAAATACTTTAGTCGATATTCGTGGTATAAAATAGTCTGTGGAAAGTGCAGCGAAAATGTTTTTATTTGGTGAAGATCATTACTATAGGATGTTATTACAGTTACATTGCACTGATGCTGACGTCATGTCTTGTTCATACGTCAGGATATCGTGTTATGTTATAGCCTTACAAGCAGTGTTCATATATATATATCTTTATTATAACCTTTACTTGCCACTTTACATGTGAAAGTTGTAAAGCCGTACAGTGATATGAATGTAATGTTATTTTCTTCTATGCCCACATCCTAAAATATTAGTTTTGTTACGAGAATGGAAATGATACACAATGGGGAAACATCAGGGGAATTAATACGTTCAGAACATACTGTCCTTAGCCAGATGGAAAGATGATGTGGAAGACATGAAACTTTTTTAAAGAAGGCAGAAATTTAACATTATAGCTCTCACAGACAATCAAAAACAATTATTGGCGTCGTTGCAAGAAAAGAGATGCCTATGTTGTGTTTATGATATGTCTACCGACGAAACAGAGTAAGCGGGCAAGGCTATGGACACATTTTGTGGTGACGTCAGAATTGCCCCGGGAAGATGATATTGGTCATATGATAGCGACTTGTTTGACGATACACTTACATGACGAAGGTTGAAAGGTCATTGCCTGAGTACTAAGATCAGACAATAGCTTAGAGTTATTGCAATATCTCGTTGGAAATCAATCAGTTAGGACGCTCGTATGTCCAGAGACAAACAACCTTTGATCATCTGCCATTTCTGGGTTCGTATGTAACAATCTTTGTCCTCCAAACCCCAATTAATAGACGAAGCCACGTTTTTCGCTGTGGTCTGGGTTCTTGATACAGAAATATTTTCTGTCTATGGCACATTCCTGTCAAAGCTTGATATTATTAAGTATAATAACCACGGGCTGTGCAGATTTACTTCGGGATATTTAATTTGCCCAAAGTTACCAGACACAGGCCACGAGACAGATCACTTATTAAATGCTAAAGGCCAGTCCCAGTTGTTTGTGGTCTCGCTGTCAAAGGTTAAAAGGTCGTTGTTTAAGTGCTAATGTGAATAAATGGTTAACGCCATGCGAGTATCACACTAATTAATCACATGGGACGCCTCTCACTTTCACAGTCTCGGGGCAAATTGATAAACATGAATATCTTAGTAAATTGTCTCGTAAGAGCGGGTAAGCCAGAAAGTCATTTAAAAGTGGTAAAAAACAAAAAAAAAAAACAAGGTCATCCCCAATTAAGTGATGGCGTTGATAAAACCCTAATTGTTCGTTTTGCGATGAATGGAGATATGACATGAGGGACTATTAATGCCAAATTCCTTTTATTAATGCTACCTGTTTGTTTATGCCAGTTTGAATTTAGAGAGATTTGGATTGTTTTTCTGTGAAAGAAATAATTAAATGAATCATGGCATAAGCAGCCGACCATATAGTTTCTTCTCTCACGTGATGTTCCGTGGAAAACTAAGAATCACACAAAATATTTGACACCCTTTTGTAAACAATTTGATTTCCTTTTTAAAGAACATACCATACTTTTGTATGCAGACGGCATTATTAACCCTGAAATATTCCTTGACGATACCACATTTCTATCAAACCTAGGTATTATTAAGTACAATAGCCGTGGGAGAACAGATGTTTAACTTCCACAAAAGGTACCAGACATAGATCCTGGCACAGACAATACTATTAAGAGCTTTTGAAATGACAACCGGTAGACAATAGGCAACTTCCGGGACCGATTTTGGACCACGGCGGGATGTCAAATGGTTAATATCTGTTAACTTAGTACACATCGGTTAACAAAACTATATCTATGTTACCGGTCGATCGTCTCCAGGTAATCAGAGTGAAACTAGTTGGTTTAGTCAAACTTTCACAGCATGCCTCTGTGAATAAGATATATTATTGACAAGACAATCACACACTAATGGTGTCATGAACTCGGTATTTAATCTCCTTTATATCCGTCGATCACGTAATCAAGAACAAAATTAGAAATCTCTTCCGTGAAATTCACTCTCCAGATTCCCACCCGGCGCCACACTGGCTGTAAGACAAGTGCAGGTCTCTTGATAATCATATAGAAGTTGTAATATTACATAAGGTTTGATGCCCTTAAGTGCAATTCAACTAACGGAATTACTGGGAAATAAATCTGGTTTGAGGCGTCTGATTGAAACATCTGCAGGCTTAACTCGGTTTACAGGACAGCTATTGTGATGAATCTCTTAAAATGGATTAACTCTGATAAAGTTGTTAGTATAGATTCCACAGATGTGTCCTTGAACTTCAATCTCATTTTATACTCACCCGAGTATATATTGTATATAAACCTTTATAATCTATCCTTCAGGCAGATTCGTGCTTCTTTGATTTGTCAACTTGCCGGCGGTAATGAACCCGTACCACGTGGCAGTTGTACCAACTCTCGGGTAATATAAAGCAAACACGGCCGCCTCCGTTTCAAAATGTTTTGTCTAAATTAAATAAATGTTAAGCAGCAATAGATCATTGATTTCTACGAATACGTTTAAATCATGTCTGCCTCACAATCGTTATATTTTAAAATATCGGAACATCATTTTTTTCTTTCAATCGGACACTTTAAGCCAAATGCTTATTCCGTGCTCATATACGGTTACATATTTAATTTTGAAATACGAATTAACATATTATGCCCATAGAAACACATATGTGCTATACTATCTTAAAGTAAATAAAATCTCCCACATGGTGGCTAAGTAAAAATGATAAATTTGGTAAATTATTTATGGACTTTTAGTTCAGGGTGTACGGACTTTAATGATATTCCTTAAACTCGTACACAATTCACCTGTGACTCCGGGTATACGAGCTGAAGGACAGTCATAGCAGTCACCCTTTGGAAAACGATAATATGTAATAATTTTAAAACTATGGCCTACAACCAATACTTGTGTTGACCAATGAAAAGTTACTTTAACTTATTATCTAAAAACAAATGGTCTTCTAAATGTTAAACGGGAAATGGAATAGGAAGTAATAATTACAGTGTCAATATGTCCCTCGACGATTGGAAGATGTCTTGTAGACATCTGACTCATATCTTACTGAGCTACTAATATTATGGAGGCATGTTTTAGTTAACTGTTTAGTGCTGTTTTCTAAAAGTTGTAGTGCAAATGTGATAATTTTCACAATCCTCAACATTATTGAAAACATTGATGATGTTCTGAACCCGGGCGAGAATCGAACTCGATTCTCGCCTGGGTTCAGATTTTTCTGACCAGGATTTTTCCACAGTGTCGGCAACTAATATTTATTGTATAAGTCCTTGAAGATGATTATAAATAAATAGTGTGTAACTTTGCTTCCTAAAAGTTCCTAGTGCCTGTAGGCCATACAATCACTTTTCTTAGGTAGTGTGCATACTTAATGTTGAACGCAATCATTTTAACCATGCAATGCTTTCTGGCAGCCATCTCAATGACGTAAAAATGCTAGAGACTTGCACAAGTTTGTGTGCTTTCACGACATTGGCTAAGGTCGGTGTATAAGTTTATTATGATAATGGTTGAGGTGATAACAATATCAGACAAATTAATCGCGTGGGACCCCTCTCACGTCCACAGTCGTGGGGCAAGTTGATGATCCTCTGTATCTCAGTCAATAGTGTTGTAACAGGGGGTACTCAAAACACTTCCATTAAAAGAACAGACCATGGTTTTCTCTGCAGTCGGTATTCTTCACCCCATAAAATTGTCTGATGATACCAAATTTATGCCAAACCTTTGTATTATTATGTACAGTAGTAGTAGAGTAAAGATGTTTAACTTCAACAATAAGTATCAGACACAGATCCCACGGAGATATAATTATATAAAGAGCTTTTGAAATGACAACCTGGAGACATTGGCCAACTTCCGGGACCGATTTTGGAATGACGTCATAGATGTGAAGACGTAAATGCGCTGGTTAATATGTGCCACAGTTATGTTGAGAGTGCTGCGTCTGTTAGAGACAGTTATCACTAAAATACATTCTAAAGTATTAGCTATTACTTAGATGTCGTGGACAAGGTATTTCTGTGTCATTGATGCTTCATCGTCAGGATGTAAAGACAATATTACACAGTAAAATATATTGAAGGTCTGTTATGAGGTGTATTCCAGCTTCGTCAAATCTCGTATATCACGAAACAACTGGATTCTGTCGACCTTCTCAATGTCAGAATAACATGGCTTGTCTTGTTCTACTTGCTTGGAGACTGAATACGTTAGTCGACATTCATGGTTGAAACAAGTACTAAAACCGACTCCCAGTCGGTGAAAAATGCAGCAAAAAGGTTTGTATTTGGTGAAGGTCATTACTATAGGATTTTATTACAATTGCATTACAGTTGTATCGCTGCCATGTCTCGAGCATATGCCAGGATATCGCATTATGTTATAATATGAATGTAAAAAGTCTTTTATCCAGTGCCAAAACTCTAACATGTGTTTTGTTTGAAGAACGTAAATAAAATACAATGGAGATACATCGGTGTTGAAGAAATAAAAGAAGTAATTAATTTTCCATCTAACCGTATTATTCTCTTAGCCGTTTCAATTATATCTTTGTTTTATTATTTGATTGGTGTTTAACGCCGTACTTAGTGTTTTTTTACTCCTATGACAGCGGTATCTGTTTGTGAAAGAGTCAGTGCCGCGAAATCCCTGAATCACTGAAACTCCCATACCAAAGTATCAAGGCCAGATATACTCCATCGAGTAACAGTATACTGACACCAGCACAATCCAGTTGCTGCTCTTACCCACCAAGCAAGACGGAGACACCTCATTTGTTTTTATTAAAACACGACCAGATATCGATCCCAGGACCTACCGAGTATACGAAGTAGTAGACCTATTGTTTAAGAAACCTAGTTTGGAAACGTTCCTATCGGCTTCTAACATTAACGTGTTTGTCGAGTTAAGTGCGGCACTTTTGACCAATCTACAACTTCCGAGGTAGGTAACAAGTGTCATCCGTTGGTCGAATGTTGATTCCGGCGACCCGGGCTGAATAAAAACAGACTCAAAGATAATTAATCTTTCGATATTAATGGTTTGAAAAATATCGATCGGAAACTGCCTACATCTTACTGAGAACTGCCTACATCTTACTGAGAACTGCCTACATCTTACTGAGAACTGTGCAGAAAGTATTTTTATTTGGTGAAGGACATTGCCACGTTATTTCAAAAAAATTACAATGATTTCGACACCAAAAAAAAAAAGAAGAAACAGGAACAGCTAATTATGTCATTAGGCCTATAAGAAACAAGAACATTTAATTTTTCATTTAAAGACGCATTGATAACAGTGAGCAGGAAAGTGTCGTTAATCAATTATACATCCGCTGTAATGTCCATGCAAAATAGGAATTAATGATATTAATGGTTTGAAAAATATACCGATCGAAAACTGCCTACATCTCGCTGAGAACTGCGTAGAAAGTATATTACCGCTGGACGTTATTAAAAGAAAATTACAAGGATTTCGACACGAAGAAAAAGGAATAACTAATTATGTCATAAGGCCTATAAGAAACAAGGACATTAAACGTTTCATATAAAGACGCATTGCTAACAGTGAGCAAGAAAGTGTCGTTAATCAGTTA
>JAUELC010165484.1:0-11139 GCA_031471745.1 Cryptochiton stelleri
TATGACTGGTTTAATAAGTAATTATAATTACCTGATTCATCTCAGCGCTGATTCTCTCCACTTCTGCCAGCCCAAGACTATGAATGGTGGCGGGTGTTTCATCAGCTGAAAGATGCCACTTCAAGCATGCCGGGTAGAAATCCGCCCTCCACGACCCTGCCCCATACTCTGAACGTGTGTTTGGTAACAATTCCTATGATTCAATGATAATATAATAAATCTCAGCCCACATCAGGATTTGTTTGATTGTTTGTTTGATTTGGGTTGGTACTTCTGGTTACTTCACTCATATGAGGGTGTGCTAGCCCAATGGATGAAAGAAACCACCCTCAACGCCACTGGCAACAACTTAGGACATAAACAAGACAAGCACATGACGTAATGCATGGTGCAATATGGTGCAAAGTTGCAGTGATAAACGTCACAACCAGACAGGCTTCGTGTTAACCCTTAGCTTTAAAGGCAACAGGAAGCTCCCTTCAATATATATTTTTTCATAAATGCTTGCTTTCCTCAACCGTTATTCGAACCATATATAGATATATATATTTGTTATAAATGAAGATAGAAAAATGTGCTTTCCTCCACCGGGATTCGAACCCGGGATATACATATATAGGCAAACAGGTTTTTCTCTCTTCATTTATAAAAAAATATATTTACTTTTTATAAATGAATGAGAAAAATTTGCTTTTCTCCACCGGGATTCGAATCCAGGACCTGTGGCCTACAGGCTCATCACTCTACCGTCTGAGCTACGGAGGCTCATGATAGAGTGAGATCCCGAATTCTAACCTAGTGAAGACTGCTATTCTCTCTCAACATAAAGCAATGACACAGGGACGCTTAAGTAGCCTTTTTTTGATCTAGATATTACTCACAATTGGGTTTTGCTTGAGTAAATCCGAAAGGCTGGTTCTGGCATGTATATATTTAAATGTGCTTGCCTCCACCGTGATTCGAACCCGGGACTTTTGCGATAAAGATATATATATATATTATTTATAAAGGCAAAGATACAAAAATGTTTACCTGTACCGGAATTCGAACCATGGTCTTTTAGGTTACATATATACTTGGGGAATAATTTGGGTCATTATGGGTGAATATCCGTAGCAAAATCAGTAGATTCTTGGCTTGAGTCGGACATCAATGAGCTTGCTCTGCTATCTGTCTGGATTTCTTCCGAAATCCAGGGATATATCGCAACAAATCGGTACCGTTCAACACGTAAAGCGTCAGGTTAATTGTTGATGTACAGGTTACGGCAAGCTCGTTTCCAACTTTCTAGTTGCGAGGGAGTTTGTGTCTGGGAGCCACATCAGATTGGCTTGTGGTCGACTAGCCATGGTACTATATCCCTCTGTACACAGCCAGAGCGCTACAACATGTGTCTATCTGCCCACGGAATAAAAATTTTGAGGAAACGTCTAAATATGGTGATGAAAACGGTCACCTCTCTTCAAAAATGTTGTAGTCGAAAAGATCATGCTGGTTTATGATTTTGGGGGAATTTAGAGGTGACTCAAGCTCTCTGGTAATGTAGGGTTTACCAAGAAATCAATATTTAGCGAGATTACAAACGTAATTTCGCCAGACGTTTTCTAAAATGTTCCTTCGGTGCGCGGATAAACACTTCCCATAGCCCTCTGATATGTTCAAAGAGATAGGGTACCACGGCTAGTGGTCGAAAGGCTAGCAATTTTGCGTCACTTAGTTTGCGATGCAGTGTGTACAATAGTTCATAATATGGCTTTGGCAGGTAACACAGATTGAAAGTGTTGGCAATGTCAGGTCGTTGACTCCTTGACCGGTCGTTCGATAACTAATCTGTATTTAGCTTCATTCCACATTACTACACTGTATATATCGCACACATCATCCATCGCATTAAATAAATCATTATAGATTTTTATTGTCATTACGGATTTTAGTGTAATTTTAATTGCACATTAAAGGTACATGTATATACAGGCTCTCAGGTTATTTTCGGGTATTTTTTTAAGTTGTAGTGGGTTTAAAGGTAAAAGGATTAGTGCGTATTGTGAGAGACATATGGGACATCGCTGTAGCCAATGAGGACATTACAAATAGGCTGATATGGGATAGTTTTGTAATCCGTGGCATTGAACGTCCCAACTTCCTTGTTGAACAATCTATGGTATTGGTAAAAGTTAAGTGTCCGATTCAGACGGAGGATGAAGCTGTACATAGAAGATTACAAGAGTATGGCACAGTCCCAAACTTTGACCGGGAATATTACTCATTTGATCGATCTTTACAGTCAGGTGTTCGCAGGGTGTGGATGTCTGAACTTAGAGATCCAATCCCGGATGTAATGCAGATACGCCCAGAATATAGATCACCAGTTTGGTACAGAGTCCAGGTTAGGACCTGTCAAATATGCGATAGATCTGGCCACATTAGGAGGAACTGTCCAAAAGGATCAATGTTTGACATGTGGCGAAAGTGGGCATTTCACGCGTAATTGTCACCCGATTTTGAACGAAAGTAGCCAGATTGAGGAGATAGCGGATAGAGATGAAGGAGCGTTAATAGAAAGTCAGGTTATGTTTGAAAGTCAGGAAATAAGGGGAAGAAACAGAGATAGAGGAAACAATATGGGGAAATAAGATGGAGCTGGATTATTTAAGTGTGCTCTCCTTCCGTGGCCACGAGTTAGTTCCATTCACAGGATGGTGGTTATATGATTCCTGGAACGCCTCACGGCTCCTGTGACCCTCACGCTATACCAGGATCCTTAAGCAATGCCATGGTGCCGTAGTCCTCGTCGCTGAATGGAATTCCAGAGTCTAGTGGGGATAATGTCACTGGTGCCTATCACTCTAATGAACTGTTTAGTGACACACCGGGTGGAGCCCGAATGTCATTAGTGATTCAGTTTTACATGAGTCTGAAAGTTCTGGTATAGCCACGGTCTCTGCATCTGGACAGTCCACACCCGGCAGCTAATCGGTGGTCCCGGATTCATTGATGGATAGGTACTGTTAAGATACCGATATGTGTAATGCCAGTATGGCAAAGGTGGGTGGATCTGCTGCTGGAGATTTGTCTGGAGACTTTGATGTAAATTTCCACCCAGCGTTCACTAACGGTAAGGGTTAAGGGTTGGTTTCCATGTTTAAAAAGCCAAGAGTGTTCTATAGAACTTTGGGAAATGATTCAGATAGAAAAAATGAAAAACAAGCACAAATGAAAGTTGTAACTCTGACACAAGAGCTTTTTAAGAACAGAAAAAGAAAATTGTTTAAGAAGTCCAAGAAATATGGAAGACAACTAAAACAGTAAAATGGATTATTTGTTGGCTGCTCTATATCTCTGTTCATGGCTTTAAATAAAGTAAGCTTAAACGCACAAGGTACTCAAAAAGGCAGCTGTAAAATGGACGCTCCAGGATAGGAAGGATGGAGCTGTTTTCCTTCCGGAAACGCATTTCACCTGTGATCAAGAAATATCTGAGTCATTAACACAGGGTAAAGTTTTTGCAGGGAATGACACGAACCATTGCGCGGGAACGGTAATAATTCTCTTGCCATACTTTTTAGCAAACGTCGTAGATTTTGACTCACGTGACAGGTGGGTGAAAGTAAAGACTTCGTTATCTGGAACACTGTTTACCTTTATTTATTTCTTGTATCTACATATAGCCCAACACGTACGATTTTTTCCGGGAAATTTGGGAAGTTATAGACAATACCAATGCAAACATCGTGATCGGTGGGGAATGTCAGTTGTGGGCTGGATCATTTAGATCACACATCCAAACCCTAAAATCCCGGTGAATCTTCAGTCTCAAGTCCCACTTGAGTTTGTGTGGGAAAATCCTCTGTTTCACGCCTTTATAATTTTTTATACTAATGAACAGTGTTTTACATGGCTTTCACCATCGGGTAGTTATGCCTCAAAACTAGACAGAGTGTACATTTATAAATCAATCACGGGATATCTATCCAAGTCTCGCTCTGGGAAAGTCAGCTAGTCGGATCATTATATGGTAGTCGTAGAGCTAGATAGCAGAGAGTTTATCAAACGTGGATCTGGGTACCGAAAACTAAATGTGTCACACGTCAAAGACGAAGAGGTTCAGAACAATATACGCGATTTCTGGCAGTACTGGCCAACTCAAAAGCCTTTCTTTGGAAATTATAGTATTAAGTGGGAAACGGTTAAGGATGGCTTTAAATAGGTCGCGGTTTCCTTTGCCAGAGTAAAAGCTAAACGTTTTGAGAAAACATGTAAGAAGCCGGAATAATAATTTGCATCCACCAGGTGGAAAATTCAGAATGGTGGTTTAAGGTTGGTTGAACTTCAAGAGCGTCTCAAACGTAGGCTTGAAGGCTATGGACCAACAAGCGTATGATGCCGCTCGTATCAGGACCACAGTTAAATAAGATTTAGATGGTGAGAGGTGGACGAAATTCTGCTGTCTTGAGAAAAGCCATTCAGCTGATAAATTGATGCGCGAATTAAAATCGCCATCTGGAAACATCGCCAGATCGCATACTGACATAATTTCTGGGGCATAGTCCTGTTACCAGCATCTATTCACGTCAGAGGACTTGGATGAGACTTGTCAAAAATAGATGCTTAGTAAAATCGAGCAGTGTTGGTGGTCCTTTTACTTTTCTTGAATTTTTCCAAACATTACCTCCAATGCCGCTGAATAAATCCCCTGATATCGATGGCCTGCCATTGGAGTTTATCTGGATTTCTTGGACATTTTTGGTCCGTCCTTGTTGGAGTTGTGTTCCTGTATGTGAAGTGTATGTTCGACACTTAACTCTGTATATGGAAGAGGCAGCTGTCCGTCTTATACACAAACGCGGACACAAAGTAGATTTTAAAAAAAAAATTGGCACGCCATTTCATTGCTTTGTGTATATCAAAAAGTACTAACATCAATATGAACACATAGGCTGGGCTCTGTGACGGATCAGGTAGCACATTCCGACTAGACCTCTTCTGTACATGGCGGGTCAATTTAAAGAAAAAAACATGTTGATACGCGATTTGGGTTTAGGCTGATAATATAGACTAGGAAATGAAAAGGCTTTCGGTGGACTTGAGTTGACCTTCATGATTTCTGTACTTGACAAAATGGGTTTTGGTCCAGTTTATTGATTAGGTGAAGCCGATATATCAGACACCGCGCTCTTTCAAGGCTCCAATTCAGATTTTTGTTTGATACAACCAATTCTAAATAAATCTAAAAAATCATTTAGAGGGATAGCGAACAAAGCTAAATCCAAAGGACTATTTCTGGGCTGGTCGTAAGGTAGGACTGATACACTCATGGGCGTTGAATGGTCTTACCAATTTATTAAATTACTTGGCATTAAGCACAGTACATCACAACGTAAAGTAGAGAATTCGCAGGATAGGGTTGTTAAAGTCAAGTCTTCTCTAAATGGATGTGCCAAACGACCGGTAAGTATATTTCGAATAGTGCCACTGCTTAATCCCATGGTAATGTCCACATTATGGTATGTGGATTATATTTAAGTCATGCCGCATAGGACAATTTATCATTAAGACACCAAGAGCAAAAAGAAAAAAAAGACACTACAGTAGCGCGCACATCTAGCCATCTACCAGTTCACAAGGGTGGGTTAGGATTAATTGTGAATACCAATATTAAAGCCATGAAGTTCAAATTTCTATCTCACCTATTACTTCGGACGGCAAAGTTATCCTTAGTAGGCCGAGCTTTCATAAAGCGCTGTGCGAGGCCTGTGGAGCTTTTGTTTCTTCTTTCAAAAACCCTGGCGGGCGATTGGATGGAGCTTCATGTTGCTCTCAGGGCTAAGGGGCAACACGAAACCGATCAATTGTGGCGTCCTGCTATGTCCTGGGGTTGTCATGTATCTAGTCATTGTTTGCTGTCAGTGGCGTCTGGGGTGATTTCCTTCACCCATTGGGCAGACCCAACATGTTGATATATGTGATACATTGTGTCATATATGTGAAATGACATTAAATATGACGTAAATCCCCAAATCAAACAAACATAAATCCCTGATGGAATTTCGGGCCTCCCATCTGGGTTCCGTGAGATCTTCTCTGTAGGTTTTAATCTGAGCAGAGATTTTGTTGGTCCAAACTGTTAGCAAGAAGTTCTACGGCAGCCTTTCTTTTTTAACAAAACTATTGGTCAACGGACTAATCAGACGTTCAAGCCAGGGTCCTCGAAATGTTGGTCTGTATACAGTTGAGAATGCGGTCGATCCAGAGTCACGCTCTTTGCATGGTAAGTCTGAAGTCCTCGTTGGTCCAAAATAGTGTAAAGGAAGTAGTTTGGCTTATGTGTTACAGCCAACTATGGGTGAGTGAGAACCTAGTCTGGGCCAGAGTAACTGCGTGCGGACTCTGCTGGCACAGACAACTATGGGTGAGTGAGAACCTAGTCTGGGCCAGAGTAACTGCGTGCGGACTCTGCTGGCACAGACAACTACGGGTGAGTGAGAACCTAGTCTGGGCCAGAGTAACTGCGTGCGGACTCTGCCAGCGGTGTTTTTCTACAACTGATACACTGACTCATATTTTCTTTGACGGTAGAGTGGCAATTTTAACACCGGGGCGATTAGCGCAATATTTTCGGGATGGTATAGGTGTAATATCCGTTTGAGTAGATCAGACATTCTATGGGGAAGGTTGGAAAATGTTAGTGGTAAAATAGCTACCGCCATGCAAGATGTAATGAAGATTTGTCTTACCGCTATGTTGAGGCACATGTGTTATGCCTTCGCACATACGGATACCTTAAATCACATGACTGCAATCCAGACATATTTTAACAGAGACCTTATGTTGCAAGAGCGGTATCCACGAATCTTGACATGTTTAAATCATTACGGTGCCGGAATACGGTATTTTGTGTTTTGTGAGTTCCGGGACAAGTTTTTAAGTTCTTATGCTGTTTGTTGTTATGCTGTCAATATAGCTAATGGTCACAACGTCTTAGTTGTACAAAGATGAGCTGGACTTACCTTTAAGCTAGATATTTTTTTTGTGATATCAGATAGCTGCATGTCTAAGTATCTCCCACAGCTTAGTTTGCTGTGGAGTACAAACAAATATATATATACATATAAATGCAAATATAAAAACTTGTTTACCTCCACCGGGATTCGAACCCATGTCCTTTGGGTTACATATAGTATAGCCCAGTCACCTAGAGTATACTTGGGATATGATTTGGGTCATTATATTGTAAACATCCTGAGTACAATCAGCAGAGCGTTGGCTCTGCTAGCCAAAGGTACCAGGTTCGTTCCTCGGAGACTCTATGCATTTATATAAACATGTAATATAGCCTTATCGGACTTACTTCTTCAACGAATGTCTTTAGCTGGCGATAGGCCTCAATGTAATCCTCATTTATAATACGGATGGCTTCTGATCGTAGCTCTTCTCTGAAAATATCCAAGCACGTCTGGGAAAACAAATTTTGTTAAAAGGAAAAAAAAACATAAAAGTAAAATGATTCTGAGTAGATGGACTGTACACAGCAGTTTGCTTTCCAGACTGTGTGGAAAGCGTTCATTTTCTTGTTAAAGGTTAATTGGTACTTCAACAGTATGGTGGACTTTTCATGCCATACAGGTACATGCAGTACCTCTATACAATTATGGTTGTGTTGAGCTACTGTTTGAAGAATACCTACACCGTCGTCATGTAAGTGAAATAACCTTGAGCATGACGTTAAACACCAACCAGAGAGCGAAATAATCAATTATTTTAGCAATCATTCTATATTGGACTTCTCTTGTTTAGTAGAGCAAAATTCAAAAGTCCAAACTCGCATTCCGTTTTGTTCGTCGGACTCATTTTGGGGTTTTGTATTTTTCCAACTGACTTTTCAGAATGTGTTATAGATGCCATGTCCTCCAGAGTTGCCTTGAATGGCTCATAGATAACAAGATCTGTGGCAGTGTACATCAAAATCCCATCAATCTGGGCTGGGACGGGCTCCTGCAACAAAACAATAAAAAATACAGGTAATCGTATTGTTACCGAAAAATATAGTCCTGAATCGTGACAATGACAGGAAATCAGATTTGATTAATTTTGTTTTCATTTGCTAAGGTTTTACATTTAACAACGTTTTATTGCACGAGTTTAATGTCACATACACACTCACAAATTATGTATTTTGTGTTATTATAGAATCGCATGAGTTAGATATACATGTGTTTCTCGAGGATGACAAGTATGAGGCTTTCTGTTAATTCAATCCCCTTATTTTTCGGTTAGGTGAATGTTTAAAAATAAAATTAAAAAAAACCCAAAAATTCGGCCAAAATTTGTAATTGAGGACGTAATTTTGCTGTCAAATATGGCCTCTTACAAAATTGAAAATGTTGACTCGTTACAAACAAGGTTATTCACCGGCTTTGTTGATAGATACGAGGACAGATGGCCGGCCCACTAGCGTGGAATTCTTATCATGACAGGATTTATCCCGACTCTTACAAGCCTTGCACACATTCAATATTTTTATTTCAAGTAACTGTTTTAATTTATAAACGAACTTCAAAACTTATCAGAATTTGTTTAAAAAAAACCTAATTTGGGGTGCGTATGTGACTATAATGAATGGAATAAGTGAAGCAACATAAAGTCATGCATTCCATATTAGTTCATATGCCTCAATAAAAGCTTTTATGGAATTCACTTTTCCTCGTTCTTCTTTTTAAAGTGGTAACTGTGGATAACAAATTTAGCGATTATGGCATATTCAACACTATGAAGCCGTAAAACGGGCGGTAGGAGGGATGTTCGCGTTGGCCTTGTGCTCTCTGAGCGAAGGGGAAACAAGATGCTGTTGTGGTTTCCTGAAATGCCCTGTGATTTTCTTGTATCTTGTCATTGTTTGTTGCCAGTGGCGTCCGGGGTGGTTTCCTTCATCCATTGGGCTGGCCATCCATTGGGCAGTGAAATAAGCTTAAGTATGGCGTGAAACCGCAATCAATCGAGCAATCAATCTGAAGCCGTGAAATCCAGCATAGGAACCATTTTCAATAAATTAAAATTTAAAATAAAAGTTCATCATTGATTATTACAGTACACAAGTTCACTATACGTTTTTGATCGAAGTTCAAGTTGTCAATTTCGAAGGTTAGAATTATAATTGTAGATTTACAATACAATCTACCACAGCTGCTTTGCCGCAGTATTTTGCGTATGAATCGACTTAGCTGTGGAAGTTGGGATTGACAATTGTTGTGGTCTATGCTCATCAGATAAATAATTATAAATATAAGATATTACAATTCCATCTGTATCAAACGGTCAAATTGATTCACCGTGGTTATTGACCTTGTATATAATGACTAGACATTTTGAATGAGTTTGTGACTTCAAGCGGAGGCCGCTGACCCGTGACCTGTCCATTCGACCTGTGACGCTATCGCAACTTCTCACATCAATTGACTCTTCAGTTGTGATTGGTCCATTCGACCTAGTGCTATGGTCAATAGTTCTGCTATTACCTGCTCTGTGTTGAATTGTATTGGAGCCATATGCACCTGGTGTCATATAGGATACGTTTATCTCAATGGGATGCAAGTATTGCCGTTAGCGCCAAGTATGTCGCAAATGGGCTTAACAATAGCCAATCAACACATTCAAGCCGTGAATCGAAGAAGAATGAACTTTTTCAAGTCTTCCAAAAAGAAGGAACTTTTTTAAGTTTTTCAGATAACTTGAAAATTTTTCGAAAGAAAATACCGTTGTATACCATGGTGAACCAGGGTATACAACGGTATTTTGGCCGTTTTTACCATGATACCATGGTACATTTGTATATGGGAAGGGACGGAAGTTACCGGAAGTAAACGATTTGGAACAACGATGATTATATTCTTAACACTACACAATTATGTTAATATATAAACATACATACAGATATAAACACCCTCTGTCTAAGGACAGCACGTGCCGACCGTGGTCTTGCAGCTCGTGCTGCCTTTACATAGCAATGGAGGGATAATAATTTTTCCAACGGAAAAAAACGCTTCACATTTTATGATTGTATACTGTTGCTATTTACTGTTGGAGTACCCCGTCGACGTATAAGTGAAATACCCATGAGCATGACCGTAAACGCCAATCAATCGATCAATCAATTAATAGCATATAAACCAGGAGGTAAATCTTGACTTACAATAGATACAGCATGTAAAGTACGTCCTAGTGTAATGCCCAAGCGAGCACGTTCAATCATGTCTTCAATCTGTGATAAACAAAACAACAAAAAAAACATATTTGACTTGTTTTAATCATCCTCAAAGACTTATACAATAAATGTTAGTGGCCGACACTGTAAAAAAAATCCCGGTCAGACACGACTTGTGATTTGTTTTATGTATCATGTCACTTGTGACTTTCGTTGGTCAATTTACTGATGAACGGAAAACTTGATTTGTTCTGTTTTCACGTGTACATTGTGAACAATAAACTAAATTTGTTTTTATTTCACTTGTCAATTGTGTACTTGGATTTGTCTATTTTACTTGTGAAAGGTGGTCTTGGTTTGTTTTGTTTTCCTTTGTCAATTGTGACCTTGGATTAGTCAATTTTACTTGTGAACGGATAGCTTGAACTGTTTTGTTTTCACTTGTAATTTCTGTATGTGGATTGGTAAATTTTACTTGTGAACAATGATTTTGATTTGTTTTCACTTGTCAATTGTTACATTGGTTTGGTCAATTTTACTTGTCAATTTTACTTGTGAATGGTGAACTTGGTTTGTTTTGTTTTCCCTTTTAAGTTGTGACATTGGTTTGCTCAATTTTATTGGTGAACGGTGAACTTGAATTGTTTTGGTTTCATTGCTATATTGCGACCTTGGAGTGGTGTATTTTATTTAGGAACGGAGAACTTGATTTGTTTTGTTTCAGTTGTATATAGTGACCTTGGGTTGGTCAATTTTACTTTTAAACTTGTCTGATGTTTGTTGTTATTTTCACTTGTCGAGTTAGGGCTCGAATTGGTCAATTGTATATGTTTTTATATCTACTCTCAGGTCTGTACCTTCACTATATATAACCCAAAGGTCCCGGGTTCGAATCCCGGTGGAGGCAAGCACATTTTTCTCTCTTCATTTATTACAAATAT
>JAUELC010165593.1:0-11139 GCA_031471745.1 Cryptochiton stelleri
AGGCTGTTTATACAGGTACATGGAGTATTTCTGAGTAGTCCCCTCCTGTATTTAATTGCTTGTCAAAACACTACTGTTTGAAATTATGTAGTCAAATGTTATCATTAAAGTTAAGGGTCTACCAATTCAAATTTTTTTATCATATCTTTTCTGGGATAAAGATTAATATCTCAATTTTATAAATTAAAAAAAAAAATCGCAAATTTGGAGCGATTTACGGTTATAGTCCTTAAAATAATAGTGTTTGCCTTGGTCTTCTCTGTATTTGGTACAGTTGGGTGAAATTTTGTTACTCTGAAAATAGGTCTTGCTCCTGGTCCTCTGGTGCTCATTGGTCTCCATGATCAATTTTTTTGTGACATCTTGCACTGACAATTTTGCACTTTGTTATTATTTTTTTTAACCATTGATCGGTGGGCTGTGATTTTCATGTACCATGCTATTATTTGTTGTCTGTTTCGTACCAGTGTCTGTCCTTCAACCACTGGTACACCTTCAAGAGTGGAATAACCTTAAATTAGTCCTTAAGTGTGGCGTAAAACTCCAAGCAAACAAAGAAAAATAAATGAAAACACATGCAACATGTATCACCTACTTTAAATCCATTAAGACTGAGTGAAAAATAATAAGTAGATTGTAAAATAAAATAAAAAAACAATGCACTAAAACATAGGACTCTTAAGCTAATACAGATAGTGTATTAAAAACGAGGGTCTCAAATTCGGGTAGCAAAAAAGCAAACCATATTTGGGAACATGATCTACTGTTCTGTCGCTTCTCATGGATAAAAAAAAAACAGTTGATTTATCGCAAGTATCCCTTCCCATGAGGTTCTGTCTCCGCCACTTAATTGCTGGATGCGTGTTGCTATGGAGACATGCAGTGCTATGGAAACCAGACACCTTCCCTGCAAAACCAATCCACTTTGTGAATCGTCCATCCTGAACTTTCTATGTGTTATCTTGAGAAAAAAAACATGGCTTTGTCTTGTGCTTTGATCAAATATTAAATTGACTTTGGATGTATGAAAAGAATTTGGTGATGACAATTTTAGGGGTGAGAGCTTCAATTTAGGAAATGTACAAACTCACATCTTAAAGTCATGACATACATTGCTTCAAACATTTTTGTTTATGTGGTTGAACCTTTCTTAGACAATTTATTTAAGTGGTATTGAGCTATTCAGTTGGAACCATACTTACAGATGAGACTAAGCTTTTACTGGAATTTTATGGTACCCCCAAGGGCTAGTTTAAGGCACCCAGTTACCCTTAATGAGGCTCGGGTGTTTGTGTCCAGATGGTGCTTCAAATAGTCCTTTGTGCTGGTCAGCTCTGAAGCCTTATAACCTTTGACCTGTCTTGGTCACAAAGCCTGGTTTGGGATGACCGATATCAGCTACAGGTCTTTCTGTTTAGGATGAACCTTTTTTGTTGTCAAAGCTGCTTACACTTTTTGAGGATAGTTAATTGCTTCCTTTTTGACTGAATTCTATACAAGTAGCACATGTCCACATGAATTAAGATAAATATAAAAAGTGATCACAAGATGCATTTTAACAATTTGTTTTTTCCCAGAACAAATTGTTTTCAGCAGAACTTGTTTTCAACCAAATGACAGGCCAATCCCACAATGCAAATTCTCACTTCAGATAAAATAATGTTCCTTTGATTTAACTAATTGTAATATTCAGAAATGTTGTGATTTGTATTTATCTTAAAATAACAATATATTTAAGACTGGATTCATTCAGTTGTATAGTATATATAAGCCATTATTTGGTGAATTCCAATAAACACTCACCTTTTCAGCCTTTTATAATGATTTTGTTCTCCTTGTAGGCCTAAAATACCTCCACTCTGCAAGAGTTCTTCATCGAGACATCAAACCTGGCAATCTACTTGTAAATAGCAATTGTGTATTAAAGGTAAGAATCTATTTTCTTGTTCTTGATTTCAAAAAGGAAGGAATGTATGGTTTTACCGTCCGGTGCTGTGTTTAAAAAGTGAAGAAAATCTGGTAGTACTCTCTCTCAAAAATTTGTGTAAAAATGACTGATGGAATGAAAAAGCTAGATTACATATCACTGTTTAAAAAAGAGATCAATAAGGCCTGCATTAGTACAAGATCGTAACTGTTAAATATTACTGTACCGTTTGCTCAGTTTTCAGTGATTTCAAAGAATAAAAAAAAACCTAGGTCATAAATAAAACCTCCCTCAATCCAAAGTTTTACAAAGTTACGTTGACATTTGGTCTATGAAGGCATGTTCACGTAGATAGTGCATAAACCATTGTCTGGTAAGAACATGGTATTGCCACAATATCTGCTAATGATGTGTAAAATATGGGCAATAATAGTGCTCGAATCTACTGGAGTTGACCTTTGATAAAGGTCATGAGTGTAATTATGTGTGATAGAGATAATAGAGGGATTTCGCCGTTATTAATACCCTGATTTATATTGCAGCTGATATGAAGTGTATCTTGTGGTGAATTGCGTATTAAATAACTCAAAATAATAACAATTCGCCTAATAACTACTTCATGAGGATTGTACTGTATAATAAATAGTTTGTTTTTCCCTATAGCCATCAATACATATATATACATTAGAATCCAGGAAGCATTCTACCGTGAGCCTCCATAGCTCAGTCAGTAGAGTGTTGGGCCTGTAACTCAAAGGTCCCAGGTTCGATTCCCGCTCGAGCTAAGCAAACTTTTCTCTCTTTTATAAAAATTATATTTACATTATCAACACACATTTTAAATACAATAATAATTAACATTTTGGCATCATTAAAATATTAAGATAATAAATAATCAAAAATCATTAAAGTATTTTTACATTATAATAATTATATCTTTATTATAGCTTAGGTATTACTGCCTTTCGCTCAAATAGTGTACATATAGATGTTACATTATATAAATGTTACATATTACATGTTGCATCACATTTTACATTACACTTTAGGTTACATTACATTTTACATTACACCACATGCATGCTACATTACATGTTACACTACATTCAAATATAAAGATCAAAATTAACATTTATTAATTAAAAATAGTGAAGGATTGCCAAATGGATTAGAAATTTATTAATATATTAAAATACATGAATTCTTAAAAAAAAAAAAATTTTAAGCATGTATGTGTGCAGGCTTAATTGCTATCCTGCCAATTGTCAGTGGATCTAAGCCAGGAAATAGTTTTTAATAAAAATGGTATTTTCAAGGATTTGTGGACATGCCAAATATTTATCCTCTTTATATGGGAAAAAATTAGAAGTATAGGACATTCCAGGAAATAATTTCAGTTTGTTTGTATGGGTTTGCAAGAAATTGACTTCTACTTATCACTGTTGTATAAAAAATATAAAATTGTATAAATATATCGTATAACGATTTAATACTGTTAAAAATATCACATTGTTTAAATAAAAGCTATAATATCGTTAAAAATATAGTTTAATAATATGATATCTTGTTAGATAAAATATTTTGTTTGTTTACCGGTACTTTTAATAAAAATATAGCAAAATATACCGGCTCTGATTGCAATATTGGTTTCTTGTATACACCTATGATCATTAAAGGAATGGTAATCAAGTAGTACATGATCATTAAAGGAATGGTAAAGTAGTGCCTATTATTCTGTTAATGGGCCAGGACATATTACCAGACACATGTATTCGTCTGTTGTATAGATTGTATTTGTGCGTAATCTCAAATTCTAAGACGTATTGTTTCAAAGATGCGTACAGGATGTGCAGTTGTCCATCTATGGCTTCATAATATTCTTTGCCCACTGGACACTAATTGGCGGTTTTCTTCTGCTTGATCATATGCCATTGTGTATTGACCGATATTGCCAACAAACAACATCAGAAAATAAGTCCCCTCCTATCTTTGGTCAATTTCGTTTCTGATTACTTTGAGCAATACATGGACGGGTTAAGGATTCTCGGCTTGTGTCCAGCTGGCCGAGTAATTTACGAACATCGACCATAGAACACTATTTTACAAAGTAACCACTTAGTGTTCATCAATAGTGCCTTCTGTTTGACATTTGGCCTGCCTTAAATTGACCTCTGGGCTACCATTAAAATTACCTTTGGCACTTTGATTTTAATACCTGATAGGTCATTAGTGTTATAACCTTGTATAAATGATAAAGTATTCAGGATCAGTGACATTCTTCCTTCATTATTTTGAGAAAAAAAAATTAATATTCTTTAAAAATATTTGTATATATATATTTTTTTTATAAATGAAGAGAGAAAAATTTGCTTGCCTCCACCAGGATTCGAACCCGGGACCTTTGGGTTACCGGCTTTATATATATGTATTTATAAAAAAAAATTTGCAATGGAGCCCTTGTCAGTATATTAAAACATTTTTATATTATTTATTTTTTGAAAAAGCGAGCAAGATGAAACAGAACTTTTTTTTTAGACTTAACAAAAATATGTCATCTTTAGTGATTCAATAGGATTTATGTGAAATTTTAATTAAATTAGAGAAGTGGATGTGTCTGAGCTAATGGGGAATACGAAGAAGATTTATTGTGGCGGTTTGTAATGTTAATTGGCATACTTTGTCTCATTGCACCACTTTTTGTTGCCAGTGACCTCAAGGGTGGTTTACTTCACCCACAGGGCTGGCACGCTGTTGTATGAAATAACCGTCAATCAGACAAACAAACAAACGAATCATTTCATAATTCAAAATTTTCTTATCCTGTTTCTTCAGATTTGTGACTTTGGACTTGCTCGAATCGAGGAGCCAGACGAGGGTATTCATATGACACAAGAAGTCGTCACGCAATATTACCGATCACCCGAAATCCTCATGGGCGCGAGGCATTATGGGTCGGGTGTAGATATCTGGTCAGTCGGCTGTATTTTTGCGGAATTGTTGGGACGACGGATATTATTCCAAGCTCAAAGTCCTATCCAACAGGTGAGTCGAAAAAAAAATAGTTTTGAAGAATCCAGAATCTAGACCTTTCCTTTCTGCCAAAATGGGAAAAAATCAGAAGATCTGCTTGTTGATCTGTTTATGATCCTGCCATGTCTCATTCGATTCCATTCAGAGTACTTTAAACTGTCCACAAGAACAGGGGGCGGTTGAAGGGAGCTCTGTGTTGCCCTGGTGCTCTCATAGCTAAGGGGCAATAAGAAACAGTTGTGGCGTCTTGTTATGTCCTGTGATTATCTTGTATCTTGTCATTGTTTGTTGCCAGTGGTGTCGTGGGCTGTTTCCTTCTCCCATTGCGCTGGCACGCTGTCATATAAGTGAAATAACTAAGTACGGCGTTAAACCCCAAATCAAACAAACAAATGTATCTTGTCATTGTTTGTTGCCAGTGGCATCGGGGGGTGGTTTCCATCACCCATTGGGCTGGCACGCCGTCAAATGAGTGAAGTAACTTTAAGTACGGCGTAAAACCCCAATCAAACAAACAATCCACAAGAACAAGATCGCAAGTCAACCACAACTGTGTGGGGCGTATATTCCCATGGGGTAATGCTAGTCAGCCTTAGACTGTGTGGGGCGTATATTCCCATGGGGTAATGCTAGTCAACCGTAGATTGTGTGGGGCGTAGAGTAATGTGCGTGAATTGTAGACTGTGTGGGATATAAATTTCCACGGGGTAAAATATTTTTTAAAAAGATGTATTTTATCTGGGTTGGTGTTCAGCATAACAGGGAGTACGGTGTAAAACATTAAGCTAACTAAATATAATTGAAAACGCTTAAAACAATGAATCATTGTGACTGTGAATTGTGCAGAGTATAGGTTATTGGGCCAGGTTTCTTCGGTATTTAAACTCTAGAGAAACAGCATCTGCCCAGGACAAGGCTGATGCTGCTACACAGTCTGTAATCAGCCTTATCACACTTACTGTGTGCGGCGGTCATAAAGAGATTAAAGTAAATTAGTGAAAAACAAATAGACCAATGAAATGCCACCTTTCAAACAAACAATCAAAACAAACCTCTGCCGGGATATGATTAACAGTGGAGAAAGGCATTTTTTTTTAGCAATGGCTTTACTTGTGCTTATTTCTATTGATTGTCTGTTAGAGCAGGGATGTTAAATTTCTGCCGTACCTTGTTAAATTAAAGTTTGATGTCTTCCACATCGTTGTCCACTGTGAGAGTACATGTATATGCAGAAGGGTATGGTACCATGGCTGGGTAGAGACATTGTTTTACCGATACTCCAGCTAGAAGATTTATCTCTCCTTGTTTGGCTAGAAATATGGTGCGTCCGACAAGGGGAGGAATAAAGTTTTACGTCAAGACTCACCTTGTCTCGAAAAGATAGAGGGCAACATATAGCCGATTTTGTTATGGTGTCTTGCACACTTTGTCTTATTGCAATAGGTTTTGCATCATGTGCTTGGTTTGTATCTTGTCATTTTGTGTTGTCGGTTATGTTAAGGGGCAACAAGAAGCTGTTGTGGCGTCCTGTTATGTCCTGAAATTGTTTTGTATCTTGTCATTGTTTGTTGCCAGTGGTGTCCTCCACCCATTGGGTTGGCACGCCGTCATTTGAGTGAAATAACCGTAAGTACGTGTAAAACCCCAATCAAACAATAAAACAAGAAAACAAACAAACAAACAAATCCAAAGAGGCAACACAAAGCGGATCTCTTTGTGACATCTAGCACTGTAAATGTGCACATTTTGTCTCATTGCACCAAGTAATATGTCCTGTGATTGTCTAGTGTTGTCAAGGGTGATTTCCTTCACCCAATCGGCTGGAACGCCATCATATGAGTGAAATAACCTTAAGTATGGCTTAAAATCCTAATCAAACAAACAAGTTTATGGTTGATGTATTGATTGATTAACACCGTGATCAAGGCTATTTCGCTTATACAAATGTATGTGACAGCAGTGTACTCCAAAAGTTAATCGCAACAGTAACACATTTGCTCTGTTGGAAAAGTAATGTTCCTCCAGCATGTCCAGTGTTAAGTAAAGACACCATGACTACACTCAGAATAGGCTACACTTAGCCAGAGGGTGTTAAATTAGAGGGGCCTGTCACTTGGGGTCAGAAAAGAGGGCCCCTAAGTGTAAGTGTACTACTGTACATAACAATATGTGTATATGTTAACTGGTAATTAAGGTGTAATTTGAAATGTTATCATAATGTGGGATATTTCTGTGTTAGAATTACATTAAAAATAGAAAATGAAGGCAATACAAGGTGTTGTTAATGTCAGTATAATATTTGTATTGTTATAAATGTAGATGAATAAATTAGTGCTATATAGGAAGTTTCTGTGTCAGGGTGTGCTTTATAGAATGGTTTGTTATATCATACAATGTCTGCTTAAATCCTGACCAGATGTTGTTCAAACAGGAATTCCATGTCTTCCTCATTTTTTGTAACCTGAATCCCGGTGGAGGCAAGCAATTTTTTCTCTCTGCATATATAAATATATATCTACAGTAATGAATAGTTGTTAACCTTCTCTCCAGATGTATAGAGGTTACCAATAACAAATCATATCGGGTAAGTGTGTAATATGATATATTATGATATGACGTTCATAGTGGTGCTAGACACAATTTTATATCAGATCCTTTAATAGAAACTTTTATGGAAAAAAAAAGTCAGAAAAATGTACATTTGTGATCCTCTGTTGAGCTTATAAAGGTATGTTGTTTTGTTTGCTGATATTCAGTTGCTTTTTTTTTTATCCCCACAGCATAAAAATGCCTGGGGACAAAGCGATTAACTCTGCCTGTGTATATAAACAATATGTTGCCATGCCAACTGCTTCATCCTAAAGTTGGATTGCAATAATAGTTTACAGATTTTTTAAGCATGATTTAACGGTTGCTTGATGTGATTCTCGGAGTTGCTTGATGTGATTCTCAGAGTTGCTTGATGTGATTCTGGGAGTTGCTTGATGTGATTCTGGGAGTTGCAACTTGAAATCTTACAATTGTTAGTATCAGTTTATTTTATAAAAGGGCTTTTGCCTTAATGTCACATATGCGCCCAAAATTAGGGGTTTTTTTCAACAAATTCTGATTGTCTTGATAATAGGAAGTTTTGAAGTTTGTTCATAAATTAAAACAGTTAAGTTGAAATAAAAAATATTCAATGGGTACAAGGCTTGTACGAGCCGGGAGAAATCATTTTTTTCCATTTTTCCTGATATGTATCTACAAAGGCTTTGATTCCACTGTGATGAATGACCTTGTATGTAAAGACTCAACATGTTTAGTACCGTCGGTATATCTATGTGTGTCCCACATTTGATAGTTAATTGATACATCCTCAATTAAAAATTCTGGCAGTTTATATTTGGTTATTGTTATAATTTCACTTGACCTACAAAGCTGGGGTGAAATTAATGAAAAGCCTCTAACTTGTGGGATTCTGTAATGATTCAAACGAAGCTACTTTTGGGGAACCTATGTTAGTTTAACCGATCGTATAGCCATTTGATGATACCAACTTATGTAAACACATTTCAATGTCAGTGTTTTGATTTTAAGTTTACTATTATTTACAATCTCTGATGTTTTAAATATTGTGACATTTTATGTCTTTTTTAAATGACTTATTAAAAGGTTGTAAAATTGACATGGATGTTTAATGAAAAATGTTAATAAAATCCTATGTTCTAGGATAGTATGTTGTCAATAAACTCCATAAAAAAATTTGACGGGCATTTGTAGGGAGCTTTGTGTTGCCCTAGTGCTCTCAGAACTAAATGGGCAACATGAGGCTGGTCTGTTGTGGCATCTAGCCCTTAAATTTGTACACTTTGTCTTATTGCACCATGCATTTGTCCTGTGCTTGTCTTGTATTTTGTTATTGTTTGTTGCCAGCAGTGTAGATGGTCGTTTCTTTTACCCATTGGGCTGGCACTCCGTCATATGAGTGAAATAACCTTAAGTACAGTTATGAAAACCCCAATCAAACAAACCAACCATTAAAATTTGTTATCACCAATTTCTATCAATTTTGTCCACTGCCAGTGTCATTAGAAGTGTAGTGTAAAACACCAATCAATTGCTATGTAAACATATGGTGATAACGTAATGCGAGTCAGAAATCTCCCAGATTAAGATGATTTTTATGATCAGTTGATACTGCTTTAAATTTTAATGTCCAAAATAGCAAGACTGCTTATCTGAGCTGCATGAGCCAAGGGGACTCCTGGCCTTTTGAATGGGCTACGGCAGTAATGATGCAGATATGTTTCCCCTATGTTTGTTTGATTGTTGTTCAACGTCTTACTCAATGGTACTTCACTTATATGACGACGGATTGTCAACATTTTACTCTGCCTTGCTAAATAAATATACAGTGGAAAACCACCACCCACTATAGCCGGAGTTATCTCGTGTGTCTACCTCATATACCTGTCATCCACTAGTTGGGAGACAAACCCTTGAGGTACATCGAAAGAAGATCAGCAGTCCATCATGCTAACTACTGTGCCACAGCGCAGGCCTGTCTTCCCTATGAAAAATTGCTTCCTACGTGCCCTGTTTTGCCACACTCAGCCATCCAATGGCTCTTATTATGCCAATTCTTGATTATCTGTTAATGGATCGGTGGTATTAAATTTCTGCCTTACTTCGTTAATTAAAAATTTCATGTCTTCTATATCGATAATATCGTCTCTTACTGTGGGGGCTATGTGCAGAGGGATATATGGCACGATGGGTAAGTTTGACCAGAAATATGGTGCAAACGTTACAAGGAGAGGAATAGTTTCATGATGTGACCTTGTCACGAGAGGATGGGTCAGTTCTAGCATGCAGATGTCAAACTACTAACACATGTAATTCAAAGGGGTTTCAATGTCCATGTTATACATCTTGGAAAACTAGCCTTTTCTGGGACCCATTGATTCAATAAAAAACTTAGTGGCTAAACTGTAATTTTCAAACCAAACAGCAGGTGGTTGGTGGGAGCTTCGTGTTGCCCTGTTGCTCTTAGAGCTAAGGGGCAACAGGAAGCTGTTGTGGCATTCTGTTATGTCCTGTGATTGTCTTGTATGTTGCCAGTGGCGTCGAGGGTGGCTTCCTTATCCCGTTGGGCTGGTATAAGTGAAATAACCTTAAGTACGGCGTAAAACCCCAATCAAACAAAACAAATCAAACCAAACATCTGGGATGAGTATACTGACTGTTAACTTATACTAGTCCCAGCCAAAAAACAAATTAATGTTTTGTAGTTCTTTCTTAAACTCATTTAATATGGCACTGCAGACATTACGCTCCTGAATCAGCAGCTACAAACCAGTTTTCCAATGATGGTCAGCTGTTTCTCATCTATACAAACACGGACTCCTGAGAAAGTTATTTCACAGACAGCCAATTAAACGATGAGGTCGTTTGATACCACGTAAACAACTGCAGCCGGACACGCCCCTAATAACATGACCGTATTGATTTCATTTGAAATGCTCCTTCTGGTGACCATGGCTGGGAAACCTCCCCTAATTTATCAGAGGTCCACTGATTCACGAGAGTATGCAGACATTCAATTCATTTTGTTCAAGATCATTTTAGGCCCTTAAGCTCAGAAGAGCTGATGGCACATAACTTTTCCCAATGCATCATCTACTGGTTGGTTATTAGTCCTCTATGGGTGGAACTGGAGTAGACTAGATTAACCCTTCATCTGTCCATCTGCCCGCCCGCCCGCAACACAATCAGTTTCAGCACTTATTTCATAAAGCTTCAGTAACAAGATAACCACAGGACGCCACAACAGCTTCTTGTTGCCCTTTAGCTCTGAGAGCACCAGGTCAACAGGAAGCTCCTTCCAACCGCCTGCCAGATCCAGTTTGAGTTTTGTTCATTTTTTGGAAAGCTAATGGCTATTTTGACTACGAAAAAGATAAATTTTTCTGCACTTTTTTACCCCTCAAAAGCTTCATTGGATTAAACTGGAATTTTGTATGCAGTTCTCTTGTAGCAACTTGTTGAACATGCGAGTACAAGCTTAACCGCAAGTTTTATGAAAAATAACTTCTACTTTTAGACTCTCCCCAAGCCCCAAGAGCAACTCAGGGGGCTGTTGAGGAATTTCAAAAAATTACCCCAGCCTACCACTAATTGTGACTGGGGTGACAATGAGG
>JAUELC010165704.1:0-11135 GCA_031471745.1 Cryptochiton stelleri
CGGCGTAAAACCCTAATCAAAGTTGACCTCAGATGATGATATGACACCAAGATCAGACACCCATGAAGTTGTCCACTGTGTCTTTGTGAAAGGCCAATTACTGTAACCGTCTGAGGTTTTCGTGGCGGTGGGAGTGGTGGTCAATAGATCCACTGGATTATAATTGGTCTTTATGTTATGTGCGGTGCTAAGTATACCGGTGGGAGACAAAACAACGAGCTCCGCTCAAATTGCTCCCCTTTACTTTATTCTTGAAGTAATAAAGATTTGTATAAACCAAGTACACCGGTACATTTTAATTTTAATGTGTTCTGAAATGTTTATGAATATTATAAGTGTCTCATTTATATGTGGTTTGCTTTTCATGTTATTTTTGTTTATAAAAGTAAAGTCTTCAAGACTTTACTTTTATAAACAAAAATAACATAATTTTTTTTTCGTTGTGTGTTACTTGTGTACAAGTAATAGCCGACTATATAGCCGTATTTCTTCATCCATGATAACCAATGTCATTTAATCAATACGTAGCTTGCCCTTAAAACTAAGAAAATATCGATTTTAAATGCAATAATATTTATTTCCAAATATATAAGAAAGTATTTATTAAAGGCATATTTATTATATATTTTTTTTATGCCTTTTATACAAGATATTTCTAATTCTTATGAAAGTTGCTTAAGTGTTGTTATGTATATTGTTTTTACATATATAATAGCAATGTAACTTTGCCAAACTATTAATAAAAATAGAAAATACTTTTGATATTTATGATCTGAATTTGTTTCTTTTGATTAGAAGTATCCACATACGACTTTTCACGTTTTTTTTTTTATTTATTTGATTATAATTTCATTAGTTTTCACCTGGGATAATATTTTGAGTTGGGTGGAGATTATTAAAGTAAAACCAAATGCAAAAAGTCGTATTTGGGCCACGGTAAAAATAATACTTTTCATGCCACGTCGTTTGTTTCTCCACAACATTAACTATTATTCAATAAATATTCACTAAAATCCTTCATTATAATTCGTTGTCAGTGTAACAAATGATATACTGTTTTTGTTACATTTTTTTAATGCAGCTTTAAGATACCTTACCTGTGCGTAGTTCCATCAATATATCAATGAATTCATGAGACTTTTTATATATCATTGTCACGCGCATTCAAAGATTAAGCGCAATTCCATGATAAGGAGGCGACGTTCCACGATTGGGGACAAAATTTCCGATGATTCAGCGTATTTTCATGATTAGGCGATTTTCAACTATTCAGCAACGTTACACGATGAAGCACAAACTTTTCTACGAGTAAGCGCAATTGCACGATTCAACAACGCTATACGATTAGGCGCAAACTTTCCCACGATTCATGAATTCAAAGTCAAGTTGAAATAAAAATATTCAATGGGTACAAGGTTTATTCGAGACAGGATAAGCCCTGCCATAATTCGAATTCAACGTAAATAGGGCCAGCCATTTTTCCTCAAATGTATCAACAAAGCCTTTGATCCCACCGCGCTGAATGACCGTGTATGTAATGAGTCAACCGTTTGAATATTGCAAGGAGCGGGGCTTATAACCGTTGACTTGTAGTAAAGTCGGTACAACAAAGCGTCGCCTAAGATTTGACCGAAAATTGACACTTCCTCAATTAAAAATTCTTAAAAGAATTTGCACAGTTAAGTTTTTTTGCTATTTTTAAACTTTCACTTATCCCACAAATCTGGGGATGGAATTAACGGCATAAACTTAACTTTAAAACTTTCATTTAACCTACAAGTCTGTGGATGGAATTAACAGTATAAGCCTCTAACTTTTACTCCAAAACTTTCTGAAACGATCTAGAACATAAGACGTATGTATGGATGACAACTTCTCTTTATTACAATTCTGGTCTTCATCTATATATATGTTCTATGCCATTCCCAACTTTTAAATACCGATGTCATTGAAAAACATGCTTCTAGAATATATTTCTAAAGATTGGCACACTGGCACTTGTTCTATTGTCATAATTCTTTATGTTCTTGAAGTGCTTTGAACTCTAGAAGACGACCGAAAAACGTAAGGTTGTTGGAAATGTCCTGTCATTGTGACAACTCAGGATATTCGTTCAGAGGGTCAGTTTCCAATCAAGGGATTCCCAGAGTATACCATCCACTCGAAAAGGTGTCTGTTAAGCCGTGCTTTGAAGATTATTTTCTGATTCCCGGGATCGATGATACGAGTCTACCATCCACTCGAAAAGATCTCGAATGGCTTGCTTGGATGATTATTTTTTGTTGAAAGACTTCGGGTGTAATCAGATGTTGTGCCATCCACTTAAATGAACAGCTTAAATGACTTCCCAGCATATAAATTAGTGATTCTAGAAGGAGCGTATCAAAGTCATTTATAAGTGGATTTTACCATCACAAATGCAGAAGAGATATTCCAGAATTGGAAGCGATTCGAGGTGATTTTCATGTAACATTGTAGGATAAAAAAAGAAAAAAATTCAGTGTGAATCTATCTTATTATCTACGATTGATTGTTATTATATAACCGATGATGGCATGATGGCAGTCGAGTCGTGATGTGTAATTTTATACACCGGTGAACTGCTGTAGCTGCCCGGAATGTAATAAAATCCATTCCGGGCAGCATTGCTACCCGGATTGTAATAACTATTACATTAGGGGTAACAGTGCTGCCCGGAAAGAAATACATGAAATGTATTGCATTCCGGGCAGGAACCAGGCATTTTCTACCCGATATGTAATAAATAATAAACGATTTTCCTCAACATTGTGTACCTTTGGATGTCTCTCGTTGAGAAATTTGCACAGGTAAATTACAATCAATTATTATGTTTACAGAAATATAAACAAAATATATATATATATCAGACATCCACGTCATTCAATTTAGCGCCTGAAAAATGACAATGTGCACTGCAATGTTTCATTCAAAAGATAATTTTACTTAAAAGGCGGAAGATTCTGATGCATATTGAAAAATAGTTAATATTAAGGAGACACAAACAATATAGCTTGTAGTCCACCTTAGAAGTAAATGTCGATGTGGCTTTCAGCAGAAACAAGACCAAAAATAAACCATAAATCTGAGATTGCTTTGGGCGTATTGCCCCTTGGCAACCACGCTTGGTCTAGCTGGTTAAACTCCATATTAAGGTGATGTTTGGACGCTGTCCGGGTGGTCTCTGAGCTAAATGAGTGAAATAACCTAGTACGGCGTAAAAACAAAACAACACCACAATCAATCAACAACCAAACCAACAAACATAAACCACAGAAATACGTGCTTCTTGTATTTTAGGGTTTGTTCATGTCCAACTTTTAAGGGATTGAATTAAGGCTAATTTTCGAGATATCAAGTCGAAGTTTTTGAAAAAAAAAACCATTTTGACATGAACCACTCGAACGTTCGACATGTTTCGACATTGCTATCTGCAACATGAAGACAAATTTCGGCAAACATTTTTGTATTCCTTGATTGTTGTTTAACGCTGGACTAACTCTCCATGGTATAAATTGCGATTTTTGGTGGAAAGCCGGGAGGAAATTATAAAAAAAAAGAATCCGTTGATGGTCCGTGACATTTTGTTCGACAATTGCTGTGGCGACGATTGCTCTGACTACAATTGTTCTGATACAAACTGATGGTGTTGATACAAACATACATCATTTAGTGCAGAGCAATCATCGTTGGAGCAGATGTTGTGGGATCAATTGTCTTGGAGCAATTGTAGTCGGTGCAACTGTCGCTGGAGCAAATGGCACCGAAGCAAATACCGGGCAGGTAAATATGCGAAGCCCCCGGACAGGCCACTACGCCTATAAATAACTAAGAAAAGCAACCACATTCGTCTAAGAAGTGGTTTTGATTACATTACGTTTTGTCTTTTATGGCTTGGACATGAGCCATCGCTAAATTATGCAGTTGACAATGATGGAGTAAAATAAAAATTGTTATTACATTCCGGGACAAAATAAGCCATTTGTTGCCCGAATGTTATAACTGTTACATCCCGGTCAGTACTGCTTCCTGGAATGTCATAACTATTACATTCCGGGTAGCACTGCTGCCCGGTATGTAACAAGTATTACATTCCGGGCTGCATTGGTGCCCGGAATGTAATACTTATTACATTCCGAGATTTTGTTACATTCCGGGACGTTACAACTGCACTGTGATACAGAAGGTGATGATCATAGGTTGATGTGCTAACCGGGTCTTCGCCATGGCAATATGCAGACAGCATTATAAGAAACCTTCTGTTTTGTCATCTGTCCTGTCCCAGGAGTGCTTGATTCATTGGTACACTGTTATTGCTGTGCTTAAGGGCATTTCACTTATATAACGTCGGTGTGCTCCAACTTTATAAAATATATGTAGCTTCACTTTGGCTCTGTTGATGTTCCTAATGCACAGGGTAAACACCAAAACTACACTCAGAACATGCTGTCTTAGCCAGAGCGCCCCACCCCCCAGGATTGCAAGGTCATCATATAAATTAAATCAGTTGTAATTGTTTGTGTTAGGACTTCACGAACCTCCTCTGTGTTACTTTGTTGTATCTATATTCAGATCTATAGTCTGATATACTAATAAAACATGTAATTCATGATTATACCACCATGCTCCATTTGTCCTTGTCTTTTATTTTCCATCACCACACTGGGGTATATCTCAAGAACCGTTCAATTTTTTTGGGCCAAATTTTTGTTTATTTACACTCGGTACTAACGTGGTAACTTTTGCTATTTTAATGTTGAGTCCGTATCTAATTTGCATTCCGAAATTCAATGCACATGTCTCATTTGGCGGTCTAAGGGAGACTACTATGCACAACTTAATGTTCATTTGACAGTGTAAGGGAGACTACTTCGCAAGATGTTATGTTTATTTGGCAGTCTAAGGGAGGCTACTTTGCAAGACTTTATGGTCATTTGGCAGTCTAGGGGAGACAACTTTGCATGACTTAATCTTCATTTGGCAAAGGGTGACGACTTCGCAAGATGTTTTGTTCATTTGGCAGTCTAAGGAAGGCTACTTTGTAATACTTTAGGTTCATTTGGCAGTCTAAGGGAGACAACTTTGCATGACTTCATGTTCATTTGGCAAGCTATTACTACTTTGCCAAGATCTCTTTATGTGGGTTTCTAATGAGTTATCTTACTGGGGTTACTCGAAAGAACCAGCCCTAAAAATACTTATGTATGTACTGGTATGTTAGTAATTGGACTTGGTAGAAGAACCAGTCGTTGGGAATACTATTGTATTTTCATTGATAAATCACACTGGTACACTGCAATCGTGACTCACTTCGCGCATCTTTGGTTTTACGACGGAAATGTCCGAATATATATATATAGTTTCGCAGAAGATTCCCGATTAATGTTTAGAATGTGGTACACAGATGTCGACTAATTAAAAACCGATGAATCATCTCATGTTCTAGATAAACTCTCAGAGACAAGTTTGTGAATTCATCTTAGTCTCGAGTTGTTAGATGTAAATGATAGGCGTCTCGAGAACATATTATATTTATATACTATTTATATATATTATTCAAATATATATTTCCAAAGATAATCACACTGGCACAGGGATGACAATTAATAAAAAAATGGATAAATCATCTCGTGTTCTAGATAAACTCTCCGAGACAAAATATTTTAAATGGATCATCATCTTGAATTGTTATGGCTAACCTCTATGCTTCTCGAGAGAATGTTATAACTATTCCCGTGTAGTTATTTACAGGATATAGTGTTCATGAGAAAAGGCCGGATAATCCAAAAATTCTATCAACTTCGGGTAATAAGAATTATGAGTTATCTGAAGGAGAGAGTAATTTGGTCTTAACTAGTTAATTATTTTTATTATTTTTGTACGCTATTCTGTCTCTGTAGAATGGGTTAAGACAGTTTAGGTACCTCTTTTAGCAAGTCATGGGCAAGTCATATACAGTTCATTTTACAGGTTTAATCAACCCACTACTCTAATTAGCACAGAATGGGTTAATCAAACCCCAAATAAAAAAAAAAACAAATTAAATGTTAATAGACTCATAATTCATTGTGTTTAAACATATATGGCACATGCATGATTTAAAATACGATCATAATATACAGGTCAGGAAACAAAAAAGAACCAGACACAAAAAACACACACACACGAATAATAAATTAACAAAATACCATATTATGTACATAAATAGAAATAGCAGTATTATTTATATTACCATACATATATAGATTTTATATAGAAAAAAACAACACATATTAATGTAAATAATTTTTGATGAACATGTTACACAGGAGGGCTTTAAATTTGACTTCATTTTACTCAGCCATTAGGGGGTTAATAGTTATGTGATCTAGATATACGGTCCGGTGAGTTGCATGCTTAATAGTTGTAAATGTCTTGTTCTTGCTTTTGGTACATAAAGGTTGTTATTGTTAATGTAATGGAGAGATCTTAAATTTGAAAAAAAAATATAATTTTGACAGGTTGTTTAGAATTTTATACATGAATGTTGCTTTCTGGAAAGTGAGTAAACCACAAATACTTAGCCATTATAATTTAATTAGAAGAGTTTTAAGGGTAAGATAATGTTCATTGTGAATGATTCTAGCTTCTTGTTTTGCGGGCGATTGGAGAGAGCTTTCTGTTGGCCTGGCGCTGTCAGAGTTAAGGGGCAACACAAAGCCGATCTATTGTGGTTGTTTTCCATCTTGTCATTGTTTGTTGGCAGTGGCGTCGGGGTGGTTTCCGTCACCCATTAGGCTGTCACGCCGTCATATGAGTGAAATAACCTTAAGTATGGCGTGAAACCCATTCAAACAAACAAAGCAGGTCGTTTTTGTAATTTGTAAACCCTGTCGATCTGTGTTCTATTGGCATTTCTCTAGATTGTAAGACAGTAATCCATATTACGTACTACATATGCATTATAGAATATTAGTTTTAAGTCCTGGTATCATAAGGTTTTATTCTAGTTTAAGAGTCCTAGATTTATTGCTACCTTTTACATGCCTGCGTTGCATATGTTGCCCGCTTTAAATTTTGATTAACCGTAAAGCCAAGAAGTTTGTCTTCATTCGCTTGTGGTAGTGTTTAAGTATAAGGAATTATTTGTGAATTGTCGGTTATTTTAGAAAATTTGAGATTGGATGCAATAAGTAATAATGACTATTTATATTTTCATGAATATAAATTCTGTTGTAACACCATTGTACGATTATTTTTTTAAATCATTGTTCAAAATATCCCCTCTGTCACCGGCGATTTTACCTTCGGGAAAGACAGTTGTGTCGTCGGCATAAAGATCCACGTAACTTGTTAGATTGCACAATAAAAGATCATTTACATCAAATATTAATATAAGATTTTGTTTTTTTGTTTGTTTGATTGGGGTTTACGCCACCCCCGACACCACTGGCAACAAACAATGGCAAGATACAAGACAATCACAGGATATAACAGGACGCCAAAACAGCTTCTTGTTGCCCCTTACCTCAGAGAGTTCCAGGGCAACACGAAGCAGCCTCCAACCGCCCGCTTAATGTGAGAGGTCCTAGTATGTATATTTGTGGTACACCGGCTTTCGTTGGCAATACTGTGGAGAATTTACCATTGCGGTGTACCATTTGTGTACGATTAAGAAGGCAAGATTCAATATATTTTAGAGAATTATCGCTAAGATTTATAGCTTTAGTTTTTATCCCATTGGGATGATGCCGATGGGAGTATGTCGTCACGCCGTCTGTCTGCCCCTCTGTGTGGAGGACGTGAACAAGATATACGATTAACCGCTTCATCCAGGGCTTTCAAATTTAGCAAACACATTTCTATTGAAATTGGGGTTATTTCGATAAATTAATGGTTTCCATGGCAACATTACTTTTCAGAAATAGGTATACCTGGATATAGACCACGTGAACAAGATATGCTTCACATAGGGCTTTCAAACACAGTATAAAATGCATTTGTTGATTTTCGATATACACATGTATTCAGTTTATAAGGACTCTGAGTTAAAATACTGATTTAATTTCAACTCTTTATGATACCTCATATACTGAGAAGTGTACTTCCGATGGGATTAAGTGAGTCACACTCACATTCACCTCTTGTTATGTGATGTTGTGGTCCATAGTAGCGAAAGATTTATTTAAATCTAGTTTTAGACACCCAATATCTTTCCTTTGATCCATAGATTTTAACCAAGATTCTATAATCTTTGTTAATGGCGATTGGCAAAAGTGTTTATACCTGAAATGGACTGATTTTTGCATAGAAGGTTATATTTACAGGTACAAGATTATAAGCGATGATGTGGATGGCGTTCTATAAGTTTGGACAGCGTAGAAAGAATATAAAATCTGTAGTTTAATCAACATTCAGGTTTTCTTAAAAAATTGAATTTCGTTTCCGGGGAAGAACTCGAAACCAACAACTTCACCATCAACTGCAGTTGTGCCTTTTGCTATTACAGATTCACATATATTTTATATTTTTGCTATAGATACAAATTTTGACCTAAGTCATAAATCGAAGTGAATTTCGTTTCCGGAGCAAAACACGAAAACTGTTAGGCCTATTTTTATGAAACTTGTTAGACCCATCCACCATCAACTGTAGTACAGTAGTTGTGGTTTTTACTATCACCAATTTACCAATATTTTTCCATGGATATAAAGTTGGGCTTCTTTATAAACGGAAGTAAATTTCATTTCCGGAGCATTACTCAAAAACGATTAGGCCTGTGACTATATTTATGAAACTTGGTAAATCCATTCACCAGCAACTATAGTTGTGCCTTTTGCTATCGGATTCACCAATATTTATGACATATTTTGACATATCCCTTGTTACAAGGTTACCAGATGTTCATTACGGGTTTATGCCACCCCTGGAGGGCGTATGTTGGATTTACTAAAACTCTTTTTTCTCGGAATTCACCATTTGAATTGCTGAGATTAATTATGAATGCAAAGGGTTTGGAAATTATGTTTGCTGCCATTTTTAAAAATTTAGGTGATAGAAGTTCTTCCTCATATGAATTATCAGCTGTTTACATTGTTCAGATCATTTTATTTTTAGCTCCGATAAATTGGGATCGGTTTGATGTAGTCTTGGGGATCTGACAGAAAAAGCGTTTAGGTACTTTGTCAATTCAGGAATACAGGCTGGTTTGTAATCTCGATAGACTGCTGACATAGACTGTTTTCCACTTCTGAAGGGAGTACTGTTTTGTTTTTTTTGTTCAATCGACATGATTGCACAATGATCTATGACCGAATGACCAGGAAGGGAGAAATGTTCGGCTATTGGGTCAACATGTCTTTATCTAAAGTTACACCAGTGATTGGTAGCTATTTTTTAGTTTCCCCGACATGCTTTTTCAGACACTTTCGACCAATAATAAGATATATAACATTGTCTGAAACACAGTTTAAAACATCTGCTAAATGGTGAACATTTCCAGTTTGTTCCCTTACGAAGTTTGTAAGAATCAAGCATACACTTTTAGTCCATAAATTGTGAGGACCTGCCGGACGATATTATAGGACTATTATGTTGTTTTCGTTCAGATACTGACTCTGTACCTTGGGCGACATTATAAATGTTCAATTTTCTGAGGGTCAGAATTAATTTTGCGAAAAAGTCACAGAATGGGCCTATATATCATATCGGAATCAAAGCTGTAAGAGCATCGAACAAACTGGGTTAAATGTAGCGAGGGCGGTACCTATAATTCCTATAAAGCCGTATTGAGATTATATAATCCCCTGCACTTATACCTGATTAAATCACAAATAGCGGATAAGATATACACCTTCAACATCCTGTCATCTAATAGCGGATTTAATTTAATAGCGTTTTAGGCAACCGACCTCAGAATGTGTGGAGTACATGTCGAATAGTTGATGGGTATATGTAGGCTTAAAGTTATTCACTTAAGCCGACTCCGACCTGCGTTTAGTTTATTTAACACCAGGAAGTATCACAAACCAACTCGGTCGGAGTGTCGGGGCTATAGGTCGACCTATGTATTTCAATGAAAGGATACAGGTGAGCAATGTACATTTGAAACGACTTATACGTTAACAAATAACATACATAAGCCCATATAGCACCTATCACATCACACATGTCCTACATTTCAACACCTCGTTTTTGTGATATTTTGCATGAGTCTTTTACATTGTGTAACCCCCGGCTCCGATTTCTCAAAGACAGACTTCGACTGCGAAGAAGAAAAGTTAACAAAGTATTTAATCAGTTGGCCTTCTGAGAGCTGAACCTCATGAGAACGTCGTTTAATTTCAAAACATGACCATCGTGCCTAAGTATCTAACTTTCCTGCGAAATAACTCACATTTGTTTGCTTTAAGTTTAACACCATGTTGTCGAAGAGGGCGCAATACCTGTCTAATGTGGTCTAAATGTTCGTCAAATGTCTTGCTATACACTAAAATGTCGTAAATGTAGGGAATACAAATGTCATCACGGATATCTTTCAAACAAGTCTCCATATTTCTTTGGAATGCAACTGGGGCGTTTGTCAATCCAAAAGGAACTCTCGCCCACTCAAATTGTCCCCGAGGACTGATGAAAGCTGTATTAGGTTTTGACTTTTCTGTCATGAATCCTTGATGGTAAGCCTTTCCTTGGTCAACAGTTGAGGACCAGGAACAACCACCTAAGTTCTGTGATACATCCTGTATTCTGGGTATGGGTTTTGATTATCGTTTCCATTATTACTAGACAATCTTATAAAGATGAATCAATAACAGGTTAAAAAAGGACTTCACTTTCATGATCTACATTTCGTGGCCTCAAAATACACATCAATTTCACTTCCTGGCCAGCTGGGATCGGTTTTGATGGTCGTTGAGATTTAACACAAACAATTTCGTCCGTATCCGAAGATAATAAAAGGTTGGCAATAGTTTTCTTGTTGTTGTTGCTCATACCTAAAAGTATATCATTTAAAATAGGAAGTATATCAGAGGATTTAGATGAATTCTGCATGAAAACTTCAATGACATTATATCCAAGAATGGGATTAGTGATATCATTACCTTTAGCTACAAACATTGGGACATTGATAGTGTGTG
>JAUELC010165814.1:0-11135 GCA_031471745.1 Cryptochiton stelleri
AAGCGAGTTGTACTTCAGTGACATTTAGAAGTGTTTACAGTATCATCACAAGGCGTCATTTAATTGGATATTTAACGTAACTAGATTTATTGACGAGCATCTTTACAGTGCAGACACCTGTACTGTTATCATTAGCTTGGTAACGCGGCAAGTATCTGCAGTAAAACGGGCCTCGTTAATAAATGCTGAAGTTGTAAAGACATAGTGGTCAGTGGTAATTGCAACTCTGACAACCGGCCATAACTATCCACGATTAAAACTACACTTGTAGACCTAAACGACCGCACTGACTGTCCCATCTCAGTAAAATGGATACGCATTAGAAACTCATTGCATACAATCAACCACATAAACTGGAGATGTTAGTATGACAGATACGGTCGATTTTGTAGTCTTGTTACACACGATTATTCAGGCATGTTATGCTTGACACGTTTTCGTCGTCTGTCTTCAATTTTCTTTTGGAAATCGTATTAATACTACTGCACAGGGGCTGCATTTTTCTTGGAACTTTTGTGTTCTACTACATACGACATCAATGATCTCGTTTGTTCATGGAACCTGGATAAATTTTAAACTAATAGTTGTCCGCGAAACAAGCAACCAGATTACATGCTCTCAGGTAACTGATTTGTGGGGTGAGATTGGTCTCTTGATTTGCAATGGAGTTTTGCCAGAGGGTAAATTGCTGACACATCTCACAACACTTCATATCCACAAAATCCATTTTAGTCTCACTTTTAATCATACTTGAGTCAACAATGACTTATCAAATATTCAATAAAAGCTGTCGTAATTATATGTCACTGTAAATTACGTGAATTCACACATAGTGTTATCTTAGAGTTGGATATATCTTTAGATGTAACTTAATGGAATAAAATACCATTTGACCTTGTTCTGTAAATAGAATTTACGATTCGAATCCAATAACGATAATCAATAAATGTAGCAAAATATCAATATTCTAACCCTGATGGGTATCTTTGTATGAGTTTTGTTAATATAAATTCAAACTGTTTTCTAAATTATTTAATGCTGACTTTTCCCGCTTTAATTTAAATTCACATACACACCCAAACTCATCAAACTACTTTGATGTATCGGCGTTACTCCAAGTCAATGGTTATTAGCCCCACCCCTTACAATATTCAAAATGTTGACTCGTTACATACCAGGTCACTCACCACGGTGGGATCGAAGGCTTTGTTGGTGCATATGAGGAAAAATGATCGACCCTCTTTACGTTGAATTCGAATTATGGCAGGATTTCTCCTGGTTCGTACAAGCCTTGTATCCCAAAAATACTCTTTTTTTAACGTAACTGGTTTAATTTATAAACAACCTTCAAAACTTGTTAAAATCGAGACAGTCAGAATTAGTTGAAACTCCCCAATTGTTGGTGCGTACGTGACTTTAAAGTCTTTTATTCTACGTAATTATGATACCGTTTTCCGCGTTGAATTTCGATTGTGAGTTTTGATCATACTTATTTTCTCATTTGTATCAATTTGTTTTCCAATTCGATACCAAATGGCGTGATTGGAAAACATGCCTTTATTTACCCATCCGTATCTATAATTGTAGTTTAGTTGTGGTGATTAATAACAGACTATCGGAGTTTGTATTACCACTGTCTTTGGATCAACTAGATCACTCATACAACTTGGAGAGTCTTTGGTGTATTATTGTATGGGAATTCATCGAGAGCGTCGGTGATGTGCAAATTAGCTATCTTTGACAATATAATCAATGGCGTGTCTGTAAGACCTGATTGGCCTCCAACGATCTACCAGCCTGTGCCATTGAGTTAGCTTTGATATTGTGACCTGCTTTATACACTCAGATATTTAAATGAAATTTGGCCTATACAAAGAACGGCTTCTATTTCTATAGTAAAGCTGATAATTAATCAGAACCTCTTAGGAAAGTGGCTCTATCGGGTCACCTTTGGTGAGAGAATACTAAGAAACATGTAAATGGGAGAAATGCATCATAGATAAATGCAGACAAGATTACTCAAGTATTTTTTCTTTGAAGAATGGATATGGGGTTTATATTTTTTATAAACATTACTGGTTTTAAATCTAGTCTAGTTTCTTAGATGTGGAAACTTTCACGCCAAATATGACACAGTAAAAACAAAAGCCTCCGAGGCTTGTGAACGTGTACTGGGGCCACTTATTGAAAACAATTTTTAAAAGTTTTCCATCAGTTCCTCGCTTTGCTTAAAATGTTTGTGGCAATATCAAGCGTTTATATCGTCGTGTGATCTATCCTATTAAAATGGAGCGTTCTTGTACTTGAGTGACCCTGAGTAATGCAGTGGAACATTAATACGTCAATTATCTGCTTTTTACTTCTTGTAATGATGCCGGTTATAGTTAGATGCCATTTTACGTTACTTAAATAACGGATTATAAAACCAGTCCGAGAACTAACATCCATTGGCTATTCACACGGGTATTATCTCCGTTCACTCAGTGTTATGTAAGATGCTTTCCTGCCAGTCTTACCTTGCGTAATGAAACTGATTCGAATGTCAAACGTTTAAGACCTGTATAAATAAAGAAAACTTGTTTACAGAAATGAGCTTTATTTAGTATTTATGTATGGGGTATATAAAGCACTGAGACATGTATCACTTTTAGAATAATTAAACTTGTGTACGGGTAATTATTTCATTCCATGAAGGGAAACTGTATCACAAATACTAGACACGGTAGCGGATACACAGAAAATAACATTGACCTATGGTTGTTATTCCAGTATTTCAGTGTACATAAGACGAAAGCCATGTGAACATACAGAAAAATACAAATAAAATGTACATTAGTCACGTTTGTAACAAGTTAATTTGATATTGATATGGGTGATTATTTCATCAGATTTAACTATAAATATAGGTAGCTGTAATTCTATAATGGTCTTAATGGATATATAGACAATCATGTACAATTATTGCAGGATAGTAGTATAATATATATGAAAATAATTTTCATGTAGAAAATTGCCTCCTTCGATTACCTTGTCAGCTCTTGTAATCCAACCCGGAACTGAACCCATTCTTTGTTTAACATCGGAAATCAGATTGGCTTCAACACTCTGAGTCATTGTCTTTAGAAGTCACTATTCAAAAGCGGTTCAATGTATTTACAACAGTTAAATCACTTTAAGTCATGTACCTACATCATATACTCTATACATCGTTTTGTAACAGCCTTTTATGATTGCAAACCATACGATTGATAACAAATTAAAATTAGCAAAAAGGCAATATCTTAACACTGTGAATATTAATTTACGTTGGTTGCAAATAAAATAGTCTCCTAAATGATCGCAATTTTGAGTTTTCCCGCTTTACTTTGAAGCAATTTTTGTATGTGATTATTATTCTATTATCCGAGATGAGATATGCAATTTCAGTAGTTAGCCCTGTTGATTATATTTATTTTCTCATCTGTATCAATTTATTTTCCCAATCTATATCAAAGGGCGTGATTGGAAAACATGCCTATATTTACCCTTTCGTATCTACAATTTTAGTTGAGTTGTGGTGTTTAATAGCCGATTATCTATCAGAGTTCTTATTACCATTGTCTTTGGATCAACTAGATCACTTATACAACTCGGACAGCCTTTGTTGTAATGATGCATGAGAATTCATCTAGAGTGCGAACGATCTACAAATTAGCTTCCTTTGACAATAGAATCACTGGCGTGTCTGTCAGACATGATTGGTCACCATCGATCTCCCAGCACATCAACATTAAGTTAGGATTCATCATGTGACCTGCTTTATACACTCAGAAAGCTAAATGAAATTTGCTTTTTCTAGCCTTTATAACGAATGGCTTCAATTGATAAAGAAAACCTGGCTTATAAATCAGATCTGGAATAGACCTCTTTGTAAATCTCGCGGTGGCTTCTAATCAGACTTTACCTGTTTGCCAATCCAACTGTGGTTAATTTAATGGGAAGAGAGATAATGTTTTAATAACAGTCAAGCTGAAAACTGAGTTTAAGATAAATGTAGTCAGGTTTAATCAAATTTGCTTATTTAAAAAATAGCAGTTATGTTCTTATTCATAACAAATATAAGTGGTTTGGAATCTAGTCAGTCCTCTTGACGTACTCTAAAACTAAATGTTTTTTCTTTCGTACAGTAAGCTGTGGAAACACTTATGCCGTATCTCACGCACAAAAGTCCAAGCTATTAGAGATTTGTGTTCGTGTGCTGCTACAACCTCACTTATTTAACTCAAATGATTTTAACTTCTCCGTAACGGTGCCATAATCATTGCGTGATCTTACCTATTAAAACAGAGCGGTCCGAGGAGTCCGAGAACTATCCGCCAATGGCTAGTGGCACGAATATTATATTCATTTACTCTGTTTAATGCGAGAGGCTTTCCTGACAATCGTTCTTCGACTAATACAACGCCATCAAATACCAAAAATACCTGGTTCAACAGAAATGAATTACATTAAGTGCTAACGTATTGCAGATAAACAGTACATTATTCAAAGCTGACTTAATGTACGAATTTTAGGTCCATTGAACTTGTATACGGCTGATTATGTCATTTCATTAAGAGAACAATGATCATAAAAACTAGACTGGTTAATGAATACACAGGAAATGACACAGGCATATCGTTACTAATCCAGTAATTCCAGTGTATATGAGATGGAAATCATGTTTACATGCAGATAAAAGGCGAATTCTACAAATTTGTAAAATGTAGTATTTTCAGGCTCATTGAACATATATACAGGTAATTATTTCATCCCAATTAAGTATAAATGTACTTAGTTGAATATAATGCTTTACTGCCTTTGTTGGATATATAGACCATCATATAAAGTATTCTCTAAATTAATATATGTAAGATAACAATGCATGACCATGTACAAAATTCCGTTCCGTTCTCGTAATCTAACCGAAACGTGTATCTGAAAAAAAAAATTTGTTTACAGAAATTTGTGTCCATTCGACTTTAGCTTGAACCGGTGTTCTGGCCTACTTACACACAAAAAAAAAACTTTCAGAAACGGACACAAACACATCCCCAATCAGGTGATCACATTAGGATTTTAACCTGTGTTTCAGGTAACATTTATTACTGTAAATATAATACTTTTATTTCTGGAGGACATTACAGTCGAACTACAGAATGATACACAGACAGTTGCTGAGAAGGATGATAAAAATTGTTTGAACAGCAACCCATTGCTAACATATTGCTAACTTCAAAACGAAGGAAAGTGAGAGAGTGAAGGTAACAATAATACACTACAAATACCCATCAACCGAACACATGGTATCTCTACACCTATACACGCGTAGTGATACAATTTTTAAGCTTGTCTCGCGAAGATGCAAATACCATATTGTATCAGTAATTACGTTTCTAAGACATATTTGTTAACGGTAACGTTTTTTGTTTGTTTGTTATTTCCGTCATATTTGTTGTTATGTTCATATCGCCGATAGGAAGTGAGTGACACAAGTTGAATCGAATTTGTCCCCAATACCGTTGATTATTTTGATCAATAAACTATGTTTAAACTATACTAACCATATTGTAAATATGATTTAGGAAAGGATAGCTTAAGTGGTAATGTTGGTTTTAGTCACATCGTTAGACATCTAAACCGAATCTGAGGACGTATTCACCATCAAATCAATTCGAGGGGAAGCAGGTCTGTATATACTTATGAATGTTATATAGCTGTCAATACATTGTTCATCACATTATCTCTATATAATCACTGACGGTTTTACTCTGGGACATTAATGCAATATAAATGAGGTGTCTGGGTGAGGCGTGAAATCATCGCTCAGTCAGTCCTTTGCTCTTTCGTTGTGTAGAGACACAGCCGTTCTAAATGCGTCACGAAATAATAATATTAACCGGAAGTCATTTCCTTACACGTTGGATGTATAACACTTTTCTTTATTAAAATAACAGTTTTAAAGTTAACATAGCATTGTTTTTGAGGTGAACAAAACACTGATTTAGAATAATGATATAAAAATAATCTAAAATATTCTTTGTCGGATTAATAACACCGTAAGCTACCATGCTAAATAATCGTACAAATAGTAGATTTATTTTGAATACAAGTGTATTTTCCTTTCACACACGTGGGTATTCCCCTTATTCATAGAACTTACGTAATAGTAGCTAGGTTTTAAATGAAATCCACTGTTGGCCTCTTTGTGCCGTTTCAATCTTTATATGATTCTGTTATCAAATCATTGTTAAAATACATTAACGGGCATATCATCTTTTAGTGACATTTAACAAGAGAATTAAAGAACACAGAACATCAACAAATTTCAGAGACTCTAAATCTTCTCTATCCGACCATCTACATGTAGATAGATGCCAATCCACAACACTCAATACATTGGGACACTGTGGAAACCATTAATTCAATTATACCCAACACCACAACCAGAAAATTATACCCAACACCACAACCAGAAAATTTATGGAGGCTATCCAAATCCGCCGACTTGAATCAAAACGTAACAGAGACCAGGGGTTCGTCATACCCACAGCCTATGATGAACAATTCCTGCAAGCACTACATTTGTTAAATTAAATTGTATCTATTGTCAACACTTCTTAACTTATGTATATTCTGTACTTCCCTTCTTTATGGTAATATTTTCTTAATTCATATTCGCCTCATGTCCACACATTTTTAGCTTATCATTTGTATAAATCACTATCATTTGTTTGCAGCTTTTTCTGTACATAACATCTGCTTTCAATCAAGCAAATCAAGCCACTCACATTTCCTTCTTGTTTAGTTATGGCTTCTCAGTTACCCCCTAACCTTTAGTATATCCAACAATTGTATGTATTATTCTTCATATTTGCTTAGTGTTCTGGAATAGCTTGCTTAAAAGCTCTGCATCTGTACAAAGATTTTTAATTTTTAATCCATTGAGTTTTTTGTTTATATTATAATTACTGTATTAGGGATTTGTTTAATTGATGCCTATATATACAGTCATTTTTTAAAACTGTTCATATGCTTGAAAACGATGTAAGGATAGACATTGAAACGTAGCGTCGAAAATAAACAAGAAGTTGGAATCCATTTATTCGTATTTTCTTATCAATTCATATCAGTTGATCAGGTTGACTTGAATCTGATTGTTTTAAAATCACATTTAGATGTTGTTGTTTTGTCATGTTTTTTAGCTATAGTTAAGTAACGATCGGGTTTGGGTCAATACAGCCAGACTACCATATCTTTGAAAAAGAAAGTTAAAAAAAAAAAACAAAACTATACACCGGTACACGTAACGTATATTTTTCAGTTTACCCTTTATCTCCATCTATCTCTCGTTTCGTTAGGATAAGTACAATGGCTGCAGGGTAAAGTAGGATTTGATTTGAACACAACATATTAGCTTTTCAAAAAGTTCTTTTTCCTTTCGGATATGTAGGCCATGGTTTCTATAGCTATTGGGATATTTTGTGTGAATTAAAAAAATTGCCTGGGTTTGAAACATCAATCTCAACTCAATGGCGATTTGCTGGAAGTCGACTGTGACTACTCATGCCATACATACCCGCCAAAAATCATATTGTCAAAGGTAGTTAATTTGTACTCTTTTCGGATGAATTTATATTTATCTTGTCTTCTGTTTGATTGCTGAATACTATATACTGTCATGAGAAGTTGGGAGGTTTATGGAACATTTCCGACAATTTTTTATGCAACAAATTTGGCAGATATGGACGTGTCAGTTCTTTATATGTGTGGAATTGGGCTGAAGATCCGACAATTTGATCAAATTGGTTACATTTCCAGGTGGACCGACGAGAGAAATCATTGACAGGTATGTGGGAAGCGAAACGGCATGCCGTAACTAATAGGCCTAACGTGGGCATGGAAGACGCTACATTTGACTGAAAGGTCTGTGAAGTATAAAGACTTTCGGGAATAAAAAATGATTACAATTAATTGAATACATTCGGATTTGCCTTTTGAAGAGATGTTTTGTTGACAGAGGCTATATACAATCGATATGTTTATGTTCTACCAGGACACCACTAACGTATATCCGTATACCTCTACATTATGGAAGCCAAAATAAACCATATCGCTACCTCACCCTGTCTAGACTACATTTATATTACGTACATGTACTTAAAACGCGTTTGATTCCCTTGTTTCCAGCCAGTATTAGACTGGCTGACAATTGGTCCCGTAGTTTTTACCTGAGCGATCAATCGATTTCGGTTCATTCTAGTTATTCTTTGCTATTATTTTATCTGAATCGTTTACATTTTTTCTATTTTCCATTTTTCCAATTTATAGTTTTCAATATTGTTCTGTATTTTTGCTGCATTTTCCGGGTGAATAAAATGAAATGAAAATGAAATAAATGAACTTAATTGTTTAATCGTTAACCTGAGATTTCAAGAAAATCTGTAAAGATTTGGTAACATGGTTGTGTGGTCTCACTCGATATCCTTCGTAAGACAGGTGTGATAGATGTTATTGGTCGGCGTAACAGATACCTGCATTGCTACAATCTGGAAAGAGACCTAATGTGAGCAGTATATTCCGCCGTCCACTGAGACACATGTATACATTTACTACAGGTGGAGTAAAGACAAATATAGTATTGTATACCATAGTTAACATGGTAACGGATCGAGGGGTTCATCGCTCGACAATGGACATACATGTATGATACCGTTACTTTATCATATAATCTAAATCAGTGCTATTCACAATCCATGCATCAATCTATTGCAACTTTTAAACTGTTACTTTTCCTAGATGCAACCAATGGGTTAAGAAATGACCAGCCAGTAAATGGTGTAAATTTCCACGACGTATTTAGAATGGCTGTATGTTATATAGAGCGAAAGAGCTAAGCACTTACTGAGCGATGAGTGCACTCCTCGCGCAGACACTTCCTTCATATTGCATGAATGCCCCAGAGTAAAACAGTCAGTGGTTATATAGAAATAATAAACTGGACATATATTGATTGTTATGAATATATATGCACTCATATGTATGCATACATGTTTGCTTTATCTACCGGCTTTCACCCGTCCAATTGATTTGGACGTGAATACGTCCTCAGATTCGGATGGAATGTTGTCTAACGAAGCGATTAAATATGCACTATATGCATGCGTTATTTTCTGTTCATCCATTATCCTGTCAAGCTTTTATAATATTACTTTCCCGTAATGAAATAATAACCAGTACACAAGTTTAATGAATCTAACAGTGATACATTTTGAAAGATCGGATGATGCTCTACGTACTAAATGAAGCTCATTTCTGCGAATATTTTTATCTATTGAACCAGATATTTTATGCTTGTCATTTCATGTTGTATTACTAGTTAAGATAGGACTATTATGAAAAGCATCTCACATAAAACAGAGTAAAGACAGATAACACCTGCGTGAAGCCATTGAAGGTTAGTTCCCGGACTGTTCATTATCTATTACTGATGTAACGTGGAATGGTATCTTGCTATAAAGAGCCCATGGCAAGAGATGAAAAGCAGATTACTGACGTGTATCGTTCATCTGCTGAATTATTTAGTGTCACTCAAATACAAGATTGCTCTGTTTAATGAGTTAGACCAAGCGATGATGTGTACCATCTTAATATTGCCAAAACGTTGTGCGAGCACGCGCTCACAAAGCTGGAGGGGCTTTTATTTGTTTGGGTCACATTTGAGGTGAAACTTTTCACAGTTAACTAAGAATCAACTTCTCGTTTCAATGAGCGCCACAGAAACTTGAGTAGATTCAAAACCATTAAATTGTGTAATGAATATGAACCAACCTTCCATTTTGAAAGAAGCAACTTTGATTAATCCTGCCTGTATCCTTAACTCAATATACCGTGTATAATGGCCAGCTGGTAAAGTATGATCAGAACAGCCACTGGTGAACCGCTTTTCGAAAGAAGTATCATTTTCTGATTGATAGGCCTGTTTTTGTTCATATAGCGATTGAAGCAGATTGCTCTAAAGTTCAAATAAAACAGATTTCATCTCAATGCATCATGGCGTAGAACAGGTCACGAGGTCACAAGATTTTCTTGCTTGTAATGATGCCCGTTATAGCTAGATACCATTTAACGTTACTTAAATAATAGATTATAAAACCAGTAGGAGAACTAACCTCCAATGGCTATTCACACGGGCATTACCTGCGTTCACTCAGTTTTATGAGAGATGCTTTCCTGCCAGTCGTGCCTTGCGTAATAAACTGATTCGAATGTCTTAACGTTTAGGACCTGTCTCCATAGAGACATATTGTTCACAGTAATGCGCTTTATTTAGTATTTATGTATGGGGTATAACACGTACTGAGAAATGTATCACATTTATATTAATTACACTTGTAAACGGGTGATTATTTCATTTCATAAGGGGAACTGTATCATAAATACTTGACACGTTAATGGATATATATAAAATATTATTCCAGTACTTCGGTGTACATAATACGGAAATCATGCTAACATTCAGACAGAATACAGATAAAAGGTAAATTAATCACGCTTGTAACATGTAGTGTATTCACGTTCATTTAATATTTATACTGGTTATTATTTCAACCCAATTAACAATAAATATCAGTAGCTGTATACAGGTCTTGATGGATACATAGACAATCATGTACAATAACTGCAGGGTAGTAGTATAATATAAAAGAAAATCATTTTCATGTAGAAAATTACCTCCTGCGATTACCTTGTCAGCTCTTGTAATATAACCCGGAACTAAACCCATTCCTTGTTTAAAATCGGAAATCAGATTGGCTTCAACACTCTGAGTAGTCATTATTCTAAAGCGGTTCAATTTATTTACAATAGTTAAATCCACTTTAAGTGATGTACCTGCACCATGTAGATATTCAATTATTTTGTGTACTGTACACCTGTGCACACAGTGATATGTTATAGTGGGATATAGAGTCTTTTGACACTATTTAACATTGTTTTGTAAACAGCCTTTTATGAATGCAAATCATTCTTTTGATGATAAAGAATTAAAATTAGCAAAATGCCAACATCTGAACACTCTGAATGTTTATTTAAGTTGGTTGTAAATAAAATACACC
>JAUELC010165924.1:0-11135 GCA_031471745.1 Cryptochiton stelleri
TTTCATGATTAAATTGTAAGAAAATTGCTAGTGGGTGTTCTGGAGTCTCAACCATTGAGGGATTCAGGGGTGGCTGACTGGACTTTAGCAAGGGCCCCAAGACCGTGTACAGGGATGTAATTTGATGATACAGTGTGCAATAGTTTTTGATGCAAGGGCCTCTTTTTAAATTCCAGCCCAGGGCCCATGGCAACCTTTATCCGCCACTGGTCTCAATGAGCATTGATTATCTGATTTACTGACCAATACACATAATGACATTGAATCCCCTCAAATCTCCATGCACATCCTCATGTACTTGTAGTACTTATATAGGCTTATTTCACAGGTTAAGGCACAGAGCCTGTTGACAATGAAAAAATAAAAAAAAATCTTTTGGAGATAACAAAGTAATAAAGATATCACAAGTACATGTGATGTCATGTAATGGAGGTTTGTCGATTTTTTTTATACTTGGTTTGGGAATTAAAATCCCATGGGGCAATGAGTTCAATGGTGGTCCTTGAAAATTAGCAGATTAAGCCTTATACATGTATAGTGTAACTTAGTGTTCATATTTATTTCATTTGATTTATAGGCAGGAGCTTCTTAAGGAATCAAAAACCGTTTCAATTTATATACATGTATTCAAGAAACATTACAATAGAAAAACATTAATATTTATGGAAGTCGGATTGTGAATCTTTGGCCTACATGTAACTTCAGACTGTGGGGGCATTGGTGAGTTTGGAAAGGAGTAATTACCGCTTGACCATTTGATTTGACCTTGGGGTTTCATTTGAGGGTCATTCAGAGTTGTTTATTTAATTTAGCTCTGGTCATCGCCTTGCAGTAGTTCCTCTGTGAATAATCCAATAATGTCCTTGTATTGGTCACCCTTAGCCTAGTAAGAGAATTTCCGGCAATTTGATCTGATTCCGTGTGGTTTTCACAGCCCGATAATTGTTTATCCTCCTAGTGGGTTCGGCCATGTTTCTGTAGCTTGCAATTTGCAAACTCAAGTTTGATTGGTCAGTAATAAAAATGAATGTTCTGTCGTTCACTCGTTTTTACGACCGCAACAAAAATGTGATGAGCCAAATTCATACTGAGCTCGTCATTATGACGAATGTAAATTTGAATACATAAAGACATTAAATCTGAAGGTTTTTTGCGCGTCAGGGATAATCTACAAAACCGTTAACATAATCTGTTTCGCTAACCGCTGAACAAATGTTGCTACGTGTTTGAGAGAAATTGTGGCAGCAAACAGTACCAATCGATATTTGAAATGTTGACAAAACGATACTAAGCTAAGGCCTAACAAGGAATACACCAAGTTATTTAAATATTTAAATACATTAAATGTGATAGTTTGTTTTACGACAAGATACACATAATCTGTTTCGATTTTAAATTTATTGATTATTCGAAATGTTGTACTCGCGATGTTGCGGCAAGTTTCCGGAAGTAGAAAATTGTGGTCCGTCTTTATGGTTCTCGATTGACATTTGAAACGTTGAACGACTCTGTGGACCTCTCAATGCGTAAGCGTAGGCCCAACAATGAACAAACCAAGTTGTTTAAAATTTATTAAACCCACAGGGTTTAAAACCATGCTGCCACAGATCATGACAAGGCTATATTCGATGTTCCGATCGAGCCCAATCACGTGGATACCACCGATATGTTCCAACAAGATCTGTTATACTAAAAAATTTGAAACTTTGGCTTTATGTTCAAAATCAAAAAATCAAAAAAAATCGGATTCATCCTTATAACTGAGTCAACATCATCTTTACAACAATACAACATTATCAACACAAAATAAAAATGGTCAACATTAAATATTAATTTTAACAAGTTAATTTTTTTGTTCAATATATCTTATAACAGCTTAATATTTATTATAAAATAAACATGCTATTAATTGAAATAAAGATATCAATTTGAGAAAAATTGTGATGCTGGTCAAAACCTTCATCAGATGACTTCAATTTATTTTTGAAGACCTCAAAATTTGCCCTGGTCTTCAAGCTGATGACCTGGAAATTTAGAACATTTTGACCCCAGGTAGGGATGAGATATGCCCAAGTTACATGTATGTCCGCCGGTCCCATATTAAACAACATTTTTATGAATAATAACATAAACATAACTAAAATTGGGACACCCAGCTTTAAAATCACTGGTATAACTGGTATTTACAGTGTTAATCACTTCGTTTAATGTAAAACCAATAAAAATCCACGTCAATTGGAGAGTCCAAGAAGTAGTGGGCCTATTCAGCCCAGGAACTTAAGCCCTGGTGTGCTACACTAGAGGAAGTTCAGCAGTTCAATGCACAAATTTATGACTGGGCCTTAACACGGGCCCCAATTACATCTAGGAGAGAGAGATAAACAAGCAATGTATGGTAATAAAATACTAGACTGCTAATAATGAAACAATCACCCAATGTCTTGTCTGTTTCAATGATAAGTGGGTCTCAATCGGGCTGCTTGACTCATGATCTCATCTACTCTTAGTTTGGTGGCGCCCACTGAACCCCTAATGGGTAATCATTCCAAGATAAGGTAATTTACCAGTCTGATTGTATGTACGCACTGTAAATTATGGGGCTATTTCTCTGACAAGCAAAATTTTGGGGTTCAATAAAGTACATGTACGTTTTTTACTTGAACCCTGGAAAAACATGAGTAATTAATATGTGAAATCCCACGTCTACAGAAATGTATCCTACGTCTAGAGAAATGGATTCTACGCCTAGAGAAATATATTCTACATCTAGAGAAATATATTCTACATCTAGAGAAATGTATTTTACATCTAGAGAAATGTATCTTACGTGTAGAGAAATGTATCTTACGTGTAGAGAAATGTATCTTACGTGTAGAGAAATGTGTCCTACGTCTAGAGAAATGTATCCTACATGTAGAGATATGTATCTTACGTGTAGAGAAATGTATCCTACGTCTAGAGAAATATATCCTACATCTAGAGATATGTATCTTACGTCTAGAGAAATGTATCCTACATCTAGAGAAATGTATCCTACATCTACAATCTAGAGAAATGTATCCCACATCTAGAGAAATGTATTCTAGAGAAATGTATCCTACATCTAGAGAAATGTATCCTACATCTAGAGAAATGTATCCTACATCTAGAGAAATGAATCCTACATCTAGAGATATGTATGCAGGTTCTGGAAAATGCATGTTGTCTTCCGTTTAGTGAAATAAATGTATAAGTAATATGCAGGCCTTTCACAAATACATGTACAAGTCGAAATACATGTTCAACCTGTGCATGTAGATTGAATTACATTTGGTGAATTGTGTGTAAAAACTGTTTCAAAGAAACACTTTTTTGTCTACTGTTAGTTGACATACTTGTAGGTATAGAGTCTTTTTGGTATAAAATAGATACAGTTTGGTACATGTAAGATCCATGCAGGAAGCCTTTTTAAAGTCGATTTGCAGAAACAGTAGATCACAGGTATCACCGAAATGGGAATTCATGAGTAACAACTTTCTGTTTAACATAGTTTTTAATAGTTTAAAATATATATAAATAAATTTACAGAAAAAGGATTCCAGATTTTCCAAAAATTCAAATACCTTTCCTGGTGATAATATTAAACTATTATGGCAGACAAAATTAGTGAGTGTACTACATGTATAATGTATGGAAGAGAGTACAGGAAGCCTCGGAGGGTTTAAAATACTGTCTCTGTCCAATGACTCACACTGACCTGCCTCTGCCTCCAGAGAGAGAGAAATAGACAGAGGCTGTTCCGTCAATCAATACCCCTTCCCCCCTTGCTAAGCCTTTCTCACTCGCTCCCCCCAAAAGGTCCCTGTGAGTTACCCTTATCTGAGCCCCAGGGGACTACTGCTCATCCTTGTTACATGCACCCCAATAGGGCTACGGTAAATAATCTAATATTTTGTCTTTTGTAGAATCGGTAACTTATGTGAACTGTAATAAGCTTACCATTAACAGTAGTTTATGGAATACATGAAGGAGGGGTTGAAATGTCTTAAATGTTTTGTCATACTTTGATGAAGGTTTGTCTTGTGTGCCAGTTAACACCATGTTTAATTCTGAGAAATTTTACAGGATAATTGTATTCCAATTTTTACTAGAAAAGTCAAAGTATATATCATTAAATTTTGTTGCCTGTAGCCCTGTTTAATGTATACTGTATACATGTATATGTACATGAACATGTAATCGCAGTCTCCACTGGGTTAGAATTCGGGAACTCATTCTATCGTGAGCCTCGGTAGCTCAGTCGGTAGAGTGTTGGGCCTGAAACCAAAAGGTCCCGGGTTCGAATCTCGGTGGTGGCAAGCACATTTTTCTCTCTTCATTTATAAAAAAAGTATATATACATGTAATACATTTAGGACGAGGACATTTATTTTCTTATTTAAGAACCATACCATATAGATATGCAAATGTGCAATGCGATATTAATTTAGATTCATTCCTCATAAGAACATGTGATGCCTCAATTTTATTGTACATGCTTCATTTTGAACTTGTACATCAAATTAATAAATAATTAGTTTTCAACCAATAAAAAAACCAAAGAAAGCTTAACCATTAATTTAAATAATTTTTTTTAAAATTAGGATTCAGCATAGGTACTTTTTTTCCTCTTTGTATAAATGAAAACATCATTTTACTGGTCTAATTTATATATAAAGACACCAAAAACTTGTACACAAGCAAACAGATAAAAAAAAACGTGATCATACAACCAAAGTTTAGGTGAAATCCAACATCTGGGGGAGAATGTTGGAAAAGAATGTATGTGCCTAAATAGGATCTGGAGAGACATTTGTGACCTAATATGTTGTGCTAAATTTTTAATTTTTTCCAAGGGTTGTCTTATGTTCATGTTATATTTTTTTGTAAATTTTCTTCTATATTCCAGTTTGTTGTCAAATTGCGAATTGGGTAATGATTGCTGGCATGCTATTTTAAATTTGCCCCCCTTAGGTAATGCATTAATAATTGACATGTCTCTATAAAAAGGGCACAAAAGCTGATTAGCCTCCGGGTGCCTCAATATTCCCCCCTCTCACTAATCCCCCACCCTGCCCCCTCCCCCCTCTTTCAGGCCACTCATTTCCCTGAGGGGTTTATTTAGACTAATATTCCAGAACGATAGTGTTATAACCTGGCTCATGTTATTGTTATAATACAACTCTGTACACAGGACTCCCGATATGTAAAATATAGGCTTGAGATCTGCACGAAGCACTCTCCTGCATTTAGAATTAGGCAAGTTATATGTATGGCAACCTCTGAAAGACAAGTGAACATACAACTTGATTTGAATTTTGGGTGAAATTGTACGTCTAGGGGAGAAATCATAAAAAGAAGGTACATGAGTCTTATGTAGGATCAGGTGAAAAATTTGTGACCTGTTCATGAGTTATGGCCAGTTCTTAATTGACAGTGGTCACAGTAAGATTTGGCATACAAAATGAATCATACATGAGAGTATATGTAAGACATTATTCTCCTCAGTCACATGTTATAAAATGTCACAAATTTTTTTTATAAAGTTTTTATGCATTTTACAATATTGCTGAACAATTTATTGACATTGTTTCAGGGATTCATAGAAGTCGAAATTTTACAAACCAAAACTCAAAAAATTGAGTTTATTTTTCAGTTAAATTGAGTTTTTACATTTTTAACCGGCCTATTAAGGAAAGAGAGATACGATTTTAACACTGTCAAACCAAGTTTATGCCATTCATATCGAGTATATTTATTTTTGTCTTCGACATACATGTACATTATTAAAATAAAACTATTCAGTTCCCAGCTGTTAAATTGAGTTTTTTTACAAAATTTTACAAGCAGAATATCGGTTTGTAAAATGGACGTGTATGAATCCCTGTGTTAACTGCCATGTTTACTCATGATATGTAAAACATTGATAGCTTTACAAATATGTACACGCAACTATCCCAACACTGAATTGCCATCATGATTTATTAATAATATTTGATGAGTTTTCCGTGTCAAAAATTCCTTTCATTTTTTGATGAGTCGTCAAATTATATTTATTTGATAATCATTCACTGGTCACCTTTTTTAATACTCCTTAAGCATCTGGAAAGTCTGTTTCGTGTGATAGGTTAAGTTTTTTGGGGTTCCGGTTCATTGCAATGATAGGAGACTGTATGTACTTCACCATCATAAGTGAACCCATACTCTGTGTATGTATTGTAAACCACCTAAAATTTCAACCATAAAATTACTTCCATGAAAGCTGTCTAAAGGACAAGGAAATAACATCTGGGAGTCAGATGAGACTTTTGCAGTTAAGGAGAATCAGGATTTTACAGAAAACATAATTTTTTTTGTTTACATGCTATAATACTTTCACAACTTGCAAAAAGGTGACAGTAATGTGTGGTTGAAATTTTAGGTTATTCACAGTATTGTACATGTAAATCACTGTGTATCTTCTGTATTGTAAATCATCTAACTACATGTATCCAGAGTCCAGGCCAAATAATGGTAAATGTGTTTAAATGTGTCCACTTAAGAATTATCAGACAGCCTTGACTATTTTTTTTTTTTTTTTTTTTTCAGGGTATGAATTAAGATATCATTTGAACTTGACAAATAAGCAAATACAGTTTCATGTATGCTAGAAACCATGTTTTAAGTCCCCATTGTTTGCTGTGAGTGACATCTAGGATGGTTTCCGTCACCCATGGGCTGGCGAGTGGTCAGATGACTGAAATACTTGTAACCTTAAGTATGGCATTAAACCAAATCGAACAAACAATTTATTAGGGTTTGTGCTAGACTTGTATAGGTTATATATTTTATAAATGTAGAAAGAAACATGTGCATGCCTTCGCCTAGACTAGAACTGGGATCTTTTGACTTTACAGGACCAACAGTCTGTGCCACGACTAAGCTACAGGGGCTCCTGATAGAATTCCACCTAAATTCTCACCCATGTAGGGTATAACAATCTCCCTGGCCTCTATGTACTGACACAGGGACTACATGCACATTGTATGTAGAAGAGCAGGGCAAAAACACAAAAGTTTGAATGTTTGTGTTCAGTCTGCCTGTAATCCTCTAAGGGAGGTAAATGAATTAATTAGGGTGAACTTTACTGTACACGGAAGATACCAGGGTTGTGGTGTTGAATTCAAATCAACTTCCGACTTCGGGTTAGGTGTAAAAAAAAATCCAGAAATTCTTTCGGCAATCCAACCTTTTGCTTTGATGTGTGACTGGAGAGGGGGGTAATTAGCACCTGGGTAAACATAGAGGAAGATGGGAAGAGGATATGTTGAGTGTGAGCAGGACTACATTATCTGGGAGCAACAGGGGGAGATAATTATGTGTGACAGGATGATAGGACATTTGTGGACATGGAGGCACAGCTGTGGGTCAACAGACCTGTTTGGTATTAGCCATATCATAGTGAGACAAGTCACTATGTGTCAGAATAACTCTTTATTTTCATTTGGTGTACAAATACTTTTGTAAAATGCATATGAGAGTCGATATTTACTTTACTTCTCGATTCCAAAGTGTTATTTACTAATAAACTAATAAGACAGCAAAAAATATTTAATTGAACATGGATTTTGTAACCGGTAAAGTGCATCTTGTTAACATCATTCTTGTCATCGAAAGAACTCCATGTGTGAAGAAGAAATTTATTTAGTTTCACTAAAAAATCTCTTAGGTTTCGACTGGTAAAATATTTCCAAACTGAAAGTAACACACACGTGTTGAATAGGGCAAGAAAGATGAAAACTTTCTCAGCAATATCATAAAATGTCAACTGACAGGCCAAGCAACTAAGATACTTCATGTTGCGACTAATAATTTAGTATCGTGCTGGCATGCAGTTTAAGGATGCAGATATGTAATGCTGTTATGAGTTAGAAAGCAGGATTATTTTGCTGACCAAAGAGTTGTAAAAAGAAATCTATATATTTCAACCATCTACAAGTTGGGATTTTCCCAGGAAGGAGAGTGCCTGTTTCCCCCCACCATGCTATTGATTTTGACAGTTTAGACTACTCAAATAGCCTCTTTTATATTTATATATTAATTTATAATTATACTACCGATACCTTACTTTATTATTATTTACATGAATATTAACACTAAATTATTTCATTTATAAATACACATAGAAGTAAAATTTAACATTGGCAGCTTGTGAAAGTAACTTATGCATTTAAGTTTTGAAGATACATGTACATGTAAGTTGATTTAACAGTAAACGGGTAAAAGCAGCCTTCAAATCAGGAGACCCACTTTTTTGATCTGCATTAAAGGGTCGTCCATGTGGTTATGTCATCTGACAAAAAACGTTCCAAACACTGCCTATAATTGATCACTAATGGCCATTTTATCACCCATCTGACTGCATCTCTATTTACTGATGAGATTTTAAACCTGATCTCTGACCAGATAGCTCATTTGCATATTTGCTGTCCGCATGGAATGATGGATCGTGTGCTTTGTGGGTGTCCATTTTTTCAATGCTCTATCATCGGCATTTAAATGTTTGGTTTGGCGAATAACGCCTTTGGCAGCAATTAGAAAAACAAATCCACACTACATGTACAAGCTTTAGTTTTGACTAAAATTCAATTTTGACAAAGCATCCCATAAAACCTGAAGTACATGACGTCTGTCGGGAAAACAAATGTTTCTTTCTACATTTATAATATATTTTTATAAATGCAGATAGAAAAAATTGCTTGCTTCAACCTGGATTCGAACCTGGGTCTCCTGGGTTACAGGCCCAACACTCTATATAAACCACACGCAAGAGGGATCCCACAAGCACAAAAAAATATAAATGTTTTGGGGAAATGCCATATTGTTTGTTTTTTGGGGTTTTTTTACTTATAATTTTCCAGTTCTATAATCTTTCAACAGAACACACTTATTGGGGAAGAGGGCCTATCTGTTGGGAATGGCTTTTTTGAATGGGCCTCTTGAACATTGGCAGATAAGGGCGGCTATAGGGCCTGGTGTATAAAATGATTTAGAGGACGCACTGGTGTAAGATCTGTGTACTGTAGAGTGTATGAGCCTCAATTGATGACCCGAATTCCCCTCACCTGATTGACTTGTTTATATGGCCTGTAGGTACATTAATTTTCTGATCAGTAAACAAACTGACAATCAGATAAATACAGTGACTGGAACTCACAAGAGGAGTTTATGAAGTAGTATCATTTAGAGATAAATCTCTCACATAAACACCATTAAGAGCTTTTTGGACTCAATCATTAAAGAGCTCAACTTCAAAGTAAAATATTTTGAACTTTGAATTCTCTTTGAAATTGAGTTACACATACCACTTGTAAAATAAACTTTTGTTGTATTGATACTTCATGTTATATGGTTGAATGATATAAGTTTACTGTCCAACCAGACTATTTGCTAACCAGACTGTATTGAAACTACAGTATAACGTTTATCAAAGTACCTTGGTCTACCTATAGCCTAGCAGGTGGTAGTAGGGGCTTCTTGCGCACTGCTGCTCCTGAGCTTTAGGCCAACATGAAGCCAATTTTTTGTGGTATCTTATCTTTCAATGTAAAGTTAGACACTTTGTTTTATTGTGCCATGTTTTGCATCCTGTATCTAGTCATTGTTTGTTGCCAGTCACATCAAGAGTGATTTCCTTTACCCATTGGGCTGGCACACCGTTAGTACGACTTCAAAACCCAATGAAACAAACAAAAACAATCTGGACGGGCCTATTTTTTAAAACACCATGCCCATGTACAAAGGCTTAGACTATGTAACTAAATTCAGGAGACAGTAGTACAATAGGCCTACTTATTGAATAAATTGTGAATCAACAGTTTCAGTATTTAAAAGAGTCTGACCATCTGTCTCTAGTCTCTACATAAATCACTGACACAGGGATGCACCCCTGGAAAGACAAGCCAACATGCAACCATAGTTTGGGTGAAATACTACGTCAAGGGGAGAAATTTTGAAAAGAATATATGGGCCTAATATGTAAGATCTTGAGAGATATTTGTGATCTACATGTAATATGTTGTGTTCGGAGGAATTTAATTTTTTTTTTTAGTGGATGCAGGGACATCAAAGTAACATCTTCAGTTAAAAGCATTGCCATCATTTTTTTTCTTCTGCAGAATGGATGCATGGACGTCAAAGTAACATCTTTAGTTGTAAGCATTGCCATACATGTAATTAAGATTGACTCGCCCTGTAATAAGGAGACACTACCACTTGAGGAGTGCAATAACTTCTCTTCTTCTGATTTAACACTGCCAAACAAAATATAGAATATTTTTTTTATCTCAAACAGTGGCTGAATCATGCAGTGTTTGCATCAGTTGATGGCACTTAATGAAAGACTACTTTTTAGTTTTTATGCAATTTTTGTGATTTGTTTTCTTTTACAATCTGTTCTCAATTGTTCAGGTGCGTGTTTTGTAAAAGCCAGTTAGTAACATGATAGTTGAACTGATTACAGGCTAGTTTGTGAGTCAATGAGAACTGTTTTATTTGATTGCGTGTGGACTTGTAATAAACTTGAGCAAGCAACAAAAAACAGATTGAAGCAAGTTTTTGTCAAAGAATTGGGGTCTCAAAGGGCACCCTTGCTGAACCCCAACCTGTAATTTTAAAGTTAGTTTCTGCTGACTGAATATCAGTTATTGTACATGTAGTGTTGTTATCTCAAAGTAAATCCCCTAAATAATCATTCTCTTTTGTTTACCATTGACTGTTAAACGAAAGAAACCTAACCATATTTCTGTTGTTTTAAAATAGCATACTTTTTTTAACAACGTGTACATGACTGTTGTTTGGTCGGCGCTTCATGTGGCCTGGTGCTCTCTCTGCTAAGGGGCAACATGAAGCCGATCAGTTGCGCCGTCAAGAATTGTAAATTTGCACACTTTTTCTTATTGCGCCATGTTTCATGAGCTTGTCTTGTATCTTGTAATTTTTTTGTTGCCAGTTAAGTTGGGGGTGGTTATCTTCACCAATTTGGCTGGCACACTGTTATAGGAATGAAATAACCTTAAAGATGGTAGCAAAACCCCAATCAAACAAATAAAACATCAACAATGTAGGGCCGCGTCTAA
>JAUELC010166035.1:0-11134 GCA_031471745.1 Cryptochiton stelleri
GTTGATTTGTATTAGTTGACCACTCACATATTACTGTTATTTGTTGATTTGTATTAGATGACCACTCACATATTACTGTTATTAGTTGATTTGTATTAGTTGACCACTCACATATTACTGTTATTTGTTGATTTGTATTAGATGACCACTCACATATTACTGTTATTTATTGAATCGATCAGTTGACCACTCACATATTACTGTTATTTGTTGTTTTGTATTAAATGGCCGCTCACATATTACTGTCATTGGTTGAATTGTATAAGAAGACCCCCACCCTGGACTTATCCCCCCGGACACGAGAAATACATAAACATAGCATAAACAAGAGTGGGTTTTCGTGAGAAAAAAAAACGCAGGCTTGTACGTTATTCAGTAGTGAGAGAGGGATGTGAGTGAGGGATGAGTGAGGGAGGGATGAGGAGGAAGGGATGAGTGAATGAAGGATGAGTGAGGGAGTGATGAGAGAGGGATGAATGAGTGTGTGAGGGATGAGTTAGGGAGATATGAGGAAGGGAGGGACGAGTGAGTGAAGGATGAGTGAGGGAGGGATGAGTGAGGGAGGGATGAGGGAGGGATGAGTGAGTGAGGGATGAGATAGGGAGGGATGAGAGAGTGAGGGAAGAGTTAGGGAGGAATGAGGGAGGCAGGGATGAGTGAGTGAAGGATGAGTGAGGGAGGGTTGAGAGGGGTGAGTGAGTGAGGGATGAGTGAGAAAGGGATGAGAGAGGGAGGGATGAGAGTGGGAGGGATGAGGGAGGTAGGGGTGAGAGAGGGATGAGTAAGGGAGGGATGAGGGAGCAAGGGAGAGAGGGAGAGTTAGCAATATATATGCACATTTTAGACATTTATTTATACGATTCGAGTTCAATGAAAAGTTGACTGGATAAATTCATATATATCAGTCACTCTGCCATTTTCTGTATCTCTGTTTGCCACTCTGTCATATTGGTTATTCCTTCTATCTTTCACCCTTCCAACTATCAGTCACCGCTGTCTACCTCCCTTTCCCCCGCCAGTTAAATAAACCTATCCTCCCTCTCACCCATATCCAGCCTGCCTCGCATGCCCACTGCCTGCACCCACAACTGCCCAACTACCCCTCCACCAATCCACCATGCCGCTTCCCCTCTCACCATCCCACCCTCCATGCATTCGCCATGCCTCTCTGTCCAACAGTCTATCTGTTCATCCCCAACCTTGTCTGACCCTTTATCTGACTGTCTGTCCGTCTATTTTCATCTCTCCCTGGTTTCAAGTGTATAACACCATCTGCCAATTCATATACTCAAGGTTCTGTCCACAATGGGTGTGTTGGGCGGGATAACTCGGCACCAAAACTTTACAACCACATTTATTTAGAATTCCTATTTAATCGACAATAGAAATATAATTGAGCAATATAAGAGATGAACAGGTTTTGCATTTTTAGCAAACCGGTTAATCGTTTGAACTATATGTTCAAGGTCTACCGTTCACGGTCTTCAATTTGTGAGATCTCTGGTGCTTTGCTTAAATAAACCTTCAATTTAAAAAATTGTTGTTTCATTGTTCACATTTTTAGTGAAGTCAAAACTTTTGACAGCAATTTTCCTCATTATGCAGGACTAAATACAAAGCATCAATTGCGCTCTCTGTAGCAGGTAAGATGTTTTACAACATTTGTAGTCAATGACACTTCTGCAACTTATGCTTCTTTATTTGTTTGATTATGGTTTGGATGGATGGATGGATGGATGGATGAGTGACGGATGATAAGTGATGGATGGACGGATGGATGATTGATGGATGAGTGATGGATGAGTGAAGGACTGATGGATAAGTGATGATCGGATGGATGAATGATGGACGAATGGATGAGTGATGGACGGATGGATGAGGGATGGATGGATGGATGGATGAGGGATGGATGGATGGATAAATGGATGAGGTATGAATGGATGTATAAATGGATGAGGGATTGATGGATGAATAAATAGGTAAGGGAAGGATAAGGGATGAATGGATGAGGGATAGATACATGGATGAGTGATGGATGGATGAGGGATGGATGAGTGATGGCTGAGTGATGGATGGATGGATGGATGGATGGATGGATGGATGAGTGAGTGATGGATGGATGAGTGATGGATGGATGATGGATGTGGTGGATGGATGGATGGATGGATGAGTGAGTGATGGATGGATGATTGATGGATGGATGATGGATGCGGTGGATGGATGGATGGATGAGGATGGATGGATGAGGTATGGATGGATGATGGATTAGGGAGGGGTGGATGGATGAGGTATGGGTGGATGATTGATGAAGGAGGGATGGATGGATGAGTGGTGGATGGATAAGATGGATGGATGAGGGAGGGGGGTGTATAGATGGATGGATGAAGGATGGATGGGATGAGGAATGGATGAGGAAAGGAGGAATGGATAAGGGAGGAAGGGAAGAAGGGAGGTTGGAAGGCAGGGACGGAGAACAAACGAACGCAGGGATGGATGGATGGGGAACGGATGAAGGACGGATGAGGGATGGACGAATGAATGGACGGATGGATAAATGAATGAATGAATGGAGGGAGGGAGGGAGGGAGGGATGGATGGATGGATGGATGTATGGATGTATGGATGGACGGACGGACGGACGGACGGACGGACTGACGGACGGATCAATTTAATAATCAATTGTTTGTATTTCAATGTGGACTATTGGATGGACGTCTTCTCACATTGGTTTATTTTCTTTGTCAGATAGTCAGTCAGCCAATCAGTCATTTATTTTTCACGTCAGTTCGGACCACCGTGACTTTATATTGGTTGATTTTCTTTGTCAAACAATAAATAAATCTATCAATCAGTGAATCAATCAATCATTTCTGGGTTTGGGGTTTTTTTTGTAGGTCAGTTCGGACCGCCGTCCTTTCACGTTGGGTTATTCGCTGGTTTCTGTATTTGTATGATAACGTCTGTAGTGGACTCGATGGCTGACTATGTATTCGCGAGTAGGGTGTGTCAAGTTCCCTCTCCTCCTCCACACGCTATCAACAGGGGTATTATGGTGGAGGGATTCAGCAGTATCCTCTCAGGGGCCTTCGGGGCCTGTCATGCTACTGTCACGTACACAGGCAGCATTGGCAACTTAGCCTTAACAGGGGTAAGTATTACTTTATTTTAAACCACTTTCCGGATATAGTTTGTGGTAATTCGATACCATGGCCGACTGTCATGACTGTGTTTTTTGATTGCCGGGTTGACAGAATGAATATTTTTCGCGAATAGTTAAAAGGGACAAAGAACTAAAAATAGGTAGACTGAGTAGAAAGATTGTATGCAGCCGTTTTAAAAAAACGGTGTACTAAGTGTGTGGAGATTTCTACTATCTTGTTACAGTCACAAAATAACATTGTATTGCATGATGGACATTTCATGTTCCGTGCAGGTGCTACATCCATACACTTTACAATTATTCTCTTTACATCAAATAAAACCTTTTAAAACAGTATGTCAGCTTTAATAATACAGTGAATGATTTTGGTGAATAAGTTTTGATTAAAATACTTAATATGATGGATATAAAACAATGTGGCATTAAAAGTCACCATACAATTCAATGCTCTCTGTGGCTCTCGCGCGATAGTGAAACTTTTCAACAAACCAAGGACACCGTTTTTAAAGCTGCTGTATGTCATCTATCTGTTTATATTCAATTCAGTTCAATTGTGTATAAATTAAGCGTTGACATAACTGTCTCTTGTCACTATAATAACGATACAAGATAGTGGCAAAAATACATAACAGTGAGTATATCATATGACAATAATTCATACATCCAGTGAGGATAAACTACATAATAAATAGTTTCAAACATAAAACAATAACTTTATAACAATAGAGATAAACTAATAAAGATAAACTTAAATGCTGGTCTCTTCGTGCCATGGCTTGAATTTAAAACGATCCGAGATGCTTGGATCTTACGGACGGACAACAGAGAAACATTGAACATTTATAAACACTTAGTTTGTTCCAGACAAACCGCTTTACACATTCTGTTCGTATACCCAGGCAAAACGGGCAAACTAACACAAAGTGATACTCATATTTCACATCAAATACATTTTCGTTGCTCCCTATCATTTATTTATACTAACTTAATTGTGAGGTTTCGCCCTTTTTTTTCTTAAATCCTGTTTTAAACCTGGCGAAACAGATATCACAATTGACCAACAAAAGAGTCTGCTAGCAGAAGTTTAAAGGGGCTTCAACTATTCTAGCGCTTCATAAGACATTTTTTGACTAAGCTCACCAATGAACCGAATGTATGAATTGTTAATACAGGTAGCCAGTAGACGAGTCTTCCAGATGGCGGGGATTATTTTAGTTATTTTCGCCATGATTGGGAAGCTAGGTGCAGTTTTTGCCACTATACCCAAGCCAGTATTGGGAGGATATATACTCGTGGCTTTATCATCGGCGGTGGGGGTGGCTCTCTCCGCAGTCAATGAAGTGGACATGACCCGACCCCGGAACGTATCTGCACTTGGTGTCGCTATTGGTGTTGGATGGGCGGTGCCTGGATGGGTAAATGCAAACAAACTCAAGATGGCTACAGGTACGTGTAGTGCAATGATAAAAGATATAAGCTCGAATTACGGTATTTACGCTAAAATGTTATGATTTCTTTTAGCAGAAAGGTATCAACGTGGATACAACATGATTAAGTCGATAAAACTATAGGAATTTCTGAAATATATCTGGCTATAAAAATTGTCACATCAAAGGCCGATGAATCTCAGAGATTCACCGTAGCAAACGGAGATAATGCACATTAACAAATTGTATAATGTTATACGATCACAACAAACATGAGAAGGTGGACTGATTGGGTCCTCCTCTTACCTGTGTGTCTGTTTGTTTAATTGGTGTTTAACATCGTACTTAATGATATCAAGGGCTTTGCGGGGTTTCCTTAGGGTTTTCCACCGTATTCAGAAAGGCAGAGTAAGAAGTGGATAATCCGTCGTCACATAAGTGAAATACCATTGAGTACGACGTTAAACCCCAATTAAACAAAGTTATATAACTTAGGTCGACAAGCGGTCACGAATCTGTGTGGTACATTGAAGGGTGTTCAGCAGTCCAATGCAATACCCACTGAGCCACGGTGTGACCTCCTGTGTCAAACAAAGCCTGACAATACAACCTCCAAGTCAGTAAACCTTCCAACATTTTGTTATGGTTCCGTGACATGCGCTAAAAACCCTTGTACATAATACTTGGCGTACTCAGGGGTTGCTTGTTGTGCCCTAGTGCTTTGTGGACTATAGGGAAACAAGAAGCCGATCTGTTGTGGCGTTCTACACCATAATTTTGCGCACTTGGTCTAATTGCAAAATGTTGCGCGTCCTGTGCTTGTTTCTTTTTTATTATCCTGGCATTGTTTGTTGCCAGCGACATGGAGGGTGGTTTCCCTCACCTATTGGGCTGGCCCACCGTCATATGAGTAAATTAACATTCACTATCAGATAAAACTCCAATCAAGAAAAAAAAAAACAACACATCTTATATGTAATTGTCGTTAGGCTGTTATGAAGTACTTCCCACAGGTAACTCGGGCTCCATCTGTAGCATGATCTGGTGTCTCTGTGTTAGTGCCACGGTCGGATTTCGGGGTGGTTTTAAAAAGGTTTCCTTCCGGTTTTCGATCACCACACCGGCAATGTAAAGTCATAATATAAGTGAAAACCCATTGGGTACGTCGTTAAATACCAATCAAACAAACAAACATAAAAACGCTGCCACGACATGAATAAAATTGGCTTGAGGACTTTTCTTAAATCATAGAAAAACTGTCTCTGTATGACTTTATTAAGGTATAGCCGAGTTGGACCAGATCATTCTGTCCCTGATGGGAAACCCAATGTTTCTGGCCGGAGCCGTCGGTTGTTTCCTGGACAACACATTACCAGGTAAAGTTCTATCACCCTATATTTTAAAAGAGAAAAACCTCTGATCATTAAGTTAATATTACAAGATAGGCTGAAGCAAGCAGTTCAAGACACAAGTCCGAGTGAACTATCGGACCAAGAAGATCGCTACCATTTTGCAGCGACGTCATATCTAAATCTGCCTAACAAATATACGCAATTGTCAAAGAACAATCATGTCAAATATCTCTGAACTAAAGGGCAACACTAAATAGATTTATTGCGGTGTATTGCACCGTAAATGTTCGCACTTTATATATATTATAACGCCATGTTTTGCTCCCTGTGGACACCGTGGTTGTATTGTATCTTGTAGGTCGTTGCTGCAATCGGAATGGTGGCTTTTTTTCTCCCATTGGGGCTGACTCGACGTCATATAATAGGAATACTTTAAATAACCGTATGTACGACATCAAGTGGCATTCAAACAAACCTACAAATAAACATCGTTTTCTGATTGTAGGTCAGTCAGCTAAACCGGACTTAACGACCGAAGATGATGAAGGTAACGTAAAGTACGAAGACCGTGAAGACATTGCTACAGTTTATAATCTACCCTTTTTCAACAATTTCTTTAGGCGATGGCGGTGGACCAAGTACTTACCCTTCCTTCCAAGTTACAACAAAATAGACTAAAGCAACAGCTAAACACTTGGTTTGTCGCACCTTGTCGTTTGAATGGCTTACCATCAACCATCGTTTATTTTAAACTGAATGAATTGTTCATATCAGTCGATGGAGGTGGAGCGGATGCATGTTTTTCCTTCCAATCTACGACAAAAAAGGACTAAATCATCCGCTTAATCCTTCGACATTTGTGCTGCAGTGGGGCGCTTTAAAATTCGCGTACCAACGTTTGTCTTAAAACTGAATATATTGTATTTGCTTTAAATATACGAAGAGTATACCTTTTCAGTAAATATGGTCCTCTACAATTTTATGTCAGATAAGATTACGAATTCACCTTCGTGTAAAACGACATTGGATGTTTTAGTCTCAATCGCTACTGAAATTCAAAGTAACACAGGCGCCCAGAAATTAGGTATTTTTCGCGTTATCACAGAATCACATGAGTTATTGATATTTTTCTCAACAACTAATAGTTACAGGTCTCTTTCATTTCACCCCAGCGTTGTAGGTTAAGCGGAAATATAACAGTAACACAATTATGAAAACTGAAAATTCTGCCATAATTTTAAATTTGGGATGTGTCAATTTACTGTCAAATCTGGAACGCTTTGATTAACAATCAAACATTTTGAATATTGAAGGGGCAGGGCCAATACCCGTTGACTTGGAGTAACGTCGGTAAATCAAAGCGTTCCAGATTTGACAGTCAATTGACACATCCAAAATTCATCGATTCATCGCTGATGAATCAAAGCCTTTGTGGACACATATATAGAAAAAATGGCCGTCCCTCTTGATGTTGAATTCGAACTATGGCAGGATTTCTCCTGGCTCGTACAAGCCTTGTACCCATTGAATATTTTTTTGTATTTCAACGTTCCTGTTTTAAGTTATCAACTAACTTTTTAAAATCGAGGCAATCGGAATTTGTTTTAAAAAAAACCCCACCTAATTTGGGGTGCCTGTGTGACTTTAATTGAGCAAATCAGAGATTGTGTATACTTCTGAATACTTGCATCTTTGACGAATCTTAACGTTTTGATCGACGTTATGTGTTTGCCGATGGTCATTATCTTTTGAAAGAAAAATAACAAATGGACTTTACCACGCGAGAGGCTCGGTTCAACGCCGGTATCATGCGACAGATTAAAGTCGAAAGACTTGAGTCGGCTGACGTAAATCTGTGTGTGTGCAGTAAATAAGTGAGTTGACAGTTTTGTTCTTGTTTAGACTATGAACCCTAAATAAGCTGAAGGAGTCTGTGAAATACGGTGCGATAGATTGTTGTCTTAAAGTGGCAAAGAAAGGACACTGTGCTATAAAATCACATTCATCGCCAATTACATATGCATTTGGATCAAAATCTTAGGTTGTGTGGTACCACACGGTGTCTTCCAACTCCAATACCTAACATGTGAACTCAGTTCTGAACCTACACAAAGAAATTGGGAAGGAGGGCCTTTTAAGATAGGGTAACATACATAAATTTTCGTTGACCACTCTGTAAATGTTTAACTTAGATGTTCCATTACACTCCACCAATCTTGTAAGTATTGATCTTGTAGGACTCTATATACTTTCTTTACTAGCCAAGCCACGTTAGAGTGTGTGTGTGGTTGCTTGAATTGATCAGACACATTTAATATGCATGTCGATGAAGAATATTGATTGATTGGTGTTAAATGCCGTACTCAAGGGTATTTCACTTATATGACGGCGATATAGTCCAGCAGTAAAAAAGCACACTGGCACAAACTGTAAAATGTAACGTGTTTAGCTCTGTTGGGAAATTGTTCTTCCAGTGCTGAGTAGACGGCATGATTGTGTTCGGAACATGCTGCCCTTAGCCAGAGAGCTCGATGAGAATAATCCCCTTCCTATTCTCACCGACTAGACTGCAAACACAAATCTGGGCTTAAACGTACGCCCGTGTCCCAAAAACAGATTAAAGTCTGTAGACTATCATGTGCTCGCAGACTCAGCTCTTCACACGGCAGATAAAACATATCAGACATTCATTTAAATCACAGTAGCTAACCTCAAAACTGATAATAAAAAAATGCACAAAGGAAGCAATGTTTAATACACTTTTCTACGTTCAACCAATCCAACGAACCGGACTGTCTAAAACGGTAAATATATGTCGGTTAGTCGGTCACATGAGCGATTTCAACCTGGTTACATTAATTAGGTTCAGATGTGTCAGCAGAATAGTATGACTTGGGCCTATTCCTCACCAATATCTGGAAGGTGTCTGTGACCCGGACAGTTCCTAAGTCACACCACATTATCACGGTCTCATTAAACTGCTTCTTTCCATATCCAGCCTAAAATCGATACTGAGGATGGACCAATAAAGGTTTTAGAAGCAGAGAGTCACAGTCCATTTTTATGCAGTCCTTGTAAAAGGCATTCCCAATTGGAATGTAATTCATCGATAGTCTGACCTCCGCAATACAGGTCGTCGGCGAGCTTAGCAACGACACCTTCTTCCAGTAAGTCACTCAGAACGCGACACATGAACTCCTCAAGCGCGGTTTCAGACTCTGGCATTCCCATGGATCACCGAGCGTACACATATACTCCACGAAACGGTGTAGCGACACCACAATATTTCATAGACTTTTGTGAAAGGGGAATGAGATAGAAAGCATTGGAAACGTCAGTGGTGATTACGTGTTTCCATCTTCCAATCTGCCGAAGAGTTGAGTCAACGTCGGGCATAACAGATGGATGAGGCTTGCTGTAACGACTAACGTCGGCGAAGGCGGTAACCAGTCTAAAACCGCCATTGGGTTTTTTGAACAGGAAAGAGGGATTCAGATATTCCACGGTGATACCTACATCTTCTGGGCGAACAAATACACCGGAACTTTGTAAGTGGTCAAACTTGGCTTGTAACTCTACAGGATTATTTCAGGAATATAGTGGCAGACAACCCTTTCGTTGAGGAGGCTGAACAGAACCAATGTTGTAAACAGACTGGAAAGGACAGGAAGCCCATTATAGCAAGTAAATTCAGGGATAAATACATCATAATATGTTTAAAGGAGAGAACGGAAACGATCTCACATTATTTGTGGGGAAATATTGTCTGGGTCAAGATGCACATCGTTGGAAAAAACGATATCTTTATTTGGAGATTTAATTGATGCTGATGTATCGTGAAACGGTAGATTAGCCACCGGTGTGAATATTGGCTGTATTTGACGCAAATTCCCTTGACGTTTATGGATTTTAGGTTCATCGGAGAAGTTTGGCACCATAAGTTTTTCCGGCTATGCTGGTCACAAAATATGGCCTTGGCCATAGTTTTTTTTTCTTCTGTTCACAGGTTTATAAATACGAGGCTCCAGAGCGTATGTCTCGTCTGGGGAAAGGAGACCAGGGACGTTTAGCTCTATTGAATTTCCCGGGAAAGTAGTATTCACGTGATCTGAAGCTCGGGCTTGGTGTGCTCGTCGAATAGCGTGGGAGGCGGACTCTGACCCGAGAGGAGAGCCATATGGGTACTTAGTACCGTCAATCAAAATAATTTGTCCATTGGCTGGGCGAAATGCGATGTTGTTGCGTTCCATAAAATTCATATCCCCTCACTCTCCGAGCATGTCGGCATCTATGTTATCTCTGTTATCGTGCGTTACCATGAAGTTCTTCTCACCCACTACATACAAGGGAGAACACTCATCGGCCTGATGGACTGACTTCGGAGTACTTTGAATGGTTAAGCCCAGACGTTTAGCGGTGGATAAGCGGACCATATCTCCTGTCGCACCGCTATCACTGGTGATGCGTGTGGTATGATGTCCGTAAAATACGACTATGTACGGTGATTGACAAATTTGTATTCTGTACGTAGAAGTTAACTCGGGGGTAAGAGTGTAAGTGAATTCAATAGCTTGTAAACCCAATGGACATGATTTTCTGGGGTTTTTGTTTTGCTCCGATACAGGGACGGACGAGTTAGTTTTGAGAACGCCGCAACCATTCTCATGAATTTGGCGTGATCGGTCGTTCGTATGTAATCTAACAATGATGTTAAAGCCTGCGATATTTCTGGTTTAATAGATGCCAATGTTTAGGACCGAAACCCAGTGCCTCAGCGTTGTGTCACAAGTTGGGGTAAGTTGGGGTTAATCAAATGTAGCCAAGTAAATATAATTACATTTTCTAGAGTTGGGGTTAATTCTTCGCCTTCGTCTAAAAAGTCAACATGGTGTGTAATACCGCCGTCACGAACGGCAAATTAAAACAAAAAGCAACTTATCTTCCTATAAGGCTTCAGACGGATGTTTGAAACGTCCAGGAAATGATCACCGGATGAACCGTAGCCTAGTGTAGGTATCCCCGATGGGCGCGAACTTTTTAACGATGGTGGGCCTATATTTCGTGAAATTATCGGACAATAGTTGGCGATTTGGCCAAACATGAGCTCAAGCATGCTGACTTTTTGTTGAGCTGTCCGGCGATTGTTCTCAACTACACCTGCACCATCGTCCGTATTGCCATGTAACGGTGAATTA
>JAUELC010166146.1:0-11134 GCA_031471745.1 Cryptochiton stelleri
GGTGCTCCTTAAGCTAAGGGGTGGGCGGTTGGAGGGAGTTTCCTGTTGCCCGGGTGCTCCCTGAACTAAGGGGTGGGCAGTTGGAGGAAGTTTCCTGTTGCCCTGGTGCTCCTTGAGCTAAGGGGTGGGTGGTTGGAGGGAGCTTCCTGTTGCCCTGGTGCTCCTTGAGCTAAGCGGTGAGTGGCTGAAGGGAGCTTCCTGTTGCCCTAGTGCTCCTTGAGCTAAGGGGTGGGTGGTTGCAGGGAGCTTCCTGTTGCTCTGGTGCTCCTTGAGCTAAGTGGCGGGCGGTTGGAGGGAGCTTCCTGTTGCTCCTTTAGCTAAGGGATGGGCGGTTGGAGGGAGATTCCTGTTGCCCTGGTGCTCCTCGAGCTAAGGGGTAACAGGAGCCTGGTTTGTCCATGGTGTCTTGCTCTGTTATTTCCACACTTTGTTTAATTATGTCATGTTACGCATTCTGTGATAATCTTGTATATACACTAAACACCAATCAAATAAACAATCTCTTACCCATCGGGCTAAGATGGTGTCACAATGAGGGCAATAACCTCAAATACATGTACAGTGTAATACCCCAAGCAAATAAAAGAAAAACCAAAAATCTGGATGAAGCATTGTAGACCATTGTCACAAGAAGCAATGAATGTTTAAAGTCCATAGCTGTAGTTGTTGGTGTAATATTAGACTTTGTGTTGATGGTGTTTTGTGGTGACCAATCTAGTATCAGTGTATTGTTGTCATTCTATACAACAACTTCACAAAATTAGCTTGTGATAATTTCCCAGAGACCTGTCACTAACATTCTAAGTGAATTATAGAATATAATCTCAACCAAATTGCTGGAAATGAAAACCATTTACTGTTGAGTTGAGCGGTAAAGAGTAACATGTCAATCCTGCTAATTCTTTATAGATAAATGTGTTTAGATTCTGTGGAGATAATCTACTCTAGGGCTGTTTAACCTTCAGATAAATGGCTTGTTGATAGGTTGTCTAATGTACTCTAGTAACATGAAAATGTCAAAGCACCATGCTATACTCTATGTGGGAAATTGACAGCATCATACATATAAAATTCAACAAGCAACTGCATTGATTCTGGTGCATATATATGCTGCGAAACACTAAATTGCAGTCAATGCTAATATTAATGCAAACCCTATAATGGTTTGATGGGTATCATTACAAACTTTTAACAAATGGCTTGATGGATTTGAAAAAGAATTAAATTAAGCGTAATAAATTGTGGACCCGTACAAAAAAGGCTTCATTTTATAATAGAGGTAAGGCATTTACAAATAAATCCATACTGGAACATTTTTGGCTGAGAAATAAAGAGAATGAAGATTATGTTGGTAATGATAGAGAGAAAATGGGAAGGAATTGTTTGTGTTGGGTGGGGTTTCTGGCTTCAGTATTCCAGTGACGGCTGTACTGTAATTTATTTCTTTGCTTGGTGTTTTACAACATACTGAAGCAGAAGATTTTCACAAATGCTTGGGGTGACAGTTTATAGTAGAGAAAACTGAACATTGTCAGAAAGAAACCGCCCCAACTCACAATCAAGAACGACTAGCCTTGGTTGGTAACTTTTCTATTTTAGTACTTACAACTAACTACTTTCCCTAAATTATCTTGACAATCTGCGTTACAACTTCACATTTAAATTCACATAATCTTTATTTAAACTTGATAATCCCATAGGACAAGCCTACATGTGAACATGTATATGAAAAAGAGTTGAAATGGCAGGAGTTTGTACCTTCAGTTATTTTAATAGGAAAATAAGCAAGTGTACATTGTAAGATCATGACAAAAGTCACTTCTGTATTTGTCGATTTTCACTTCTGGTACGGAAGTAGTTGCGACTCTGCTATTTTCGCTGTTTCTGCTTCTTCATTGTGTTACTATTAAAAGCACCTGATGTCAAATTAGTGGACTTTTGTGTAATTCATGCATTTAATTGGTTCACTCCTAGGACTTTCACACGTACCAGCTGGTGGTCAAAGTGAATGTGGAACTTCTGACTTCTTTCAGCATGGCCAAGATTCAACAAACACATTAAACATTCTTTATTCTTCGCCAGGGTGGTTGCTGTGAGTTTTCTGTGTTCTGCATGGTGCTCTCTGAGCTAAGGGGCAACACAAAGCAGATGTTTTGAGGCGTCCAGCACTGTCAGTTTGTACATATTGTCTTATTGCACTGTGTTTTGCCTCGTGTGATTGTCTTATATCTTGCATTGTTTGTTTCCAGTGATGTTGAGGGTGCTTTCCTTAACTCATTGGGCGGACACGACATCGTATAAATGAAATAACTTTAACTACATGTAACCTACATCCACAGGTTGAATAAATATAAATTTCCGGAAAGGCCGCGAGCATGTTAATAACAGTCGGACTAGCACAGTGTGAAATAAGCATTTAATTTAATATAATTTCCGTGTTTATAAGAATGTTGGATGCTTGCTTACCTAGAGAGAAGCCGCTCTTGAAGTTCACTGATAGTTCACTTTATGGTACAGGTATCCACCACTGGAAAAAGTGAAAAATTTCTAATGAACAAAAATTTACGATTGAGAATTTCTGTCCAAATTTTACATACCGTAATAGTAATACATTAATTTAAAAATGTCTCCCCTAGACATAGAATTTCACTCCAACTATGGCTGCATAGTTTTCCAGGGGTGCAGGTATTGTATCACGTATCTATAGCATCACTGTTGTGTAAGTTTTATTCACGCAAACGGTTGTTTTTGAAGGAAGATGAACTCTCTTAGATATCTGCATCACTGATTATGAGTCTCGCACATGAGAATAGTTCAGACAGTAATTGGCTGTTATGAAGTGTTTTCTTTGGCTAAGTCAGGCAGAGTTATTACGAGGAAGTGCCAGCTTTTTTAATTTTATTAGGACACTGATAAATTTTAAGATAATATTAATATCTATAATTTTATTATCGTTGGATAAGATAATATTAATATCTATAATTTTATTATTGTTGGATATGTATTAGAGCTTGGGCTTACACACTCAAGGTGTTCTATATTAAACATGTTTAAAACTAAACAGTTACAAGCACATTCATAATCACTGTATGGTAGCCCGATGATAGTCACCATGTGCATGACGGATAGAGACTTCCTTGCTGTGTCTACCTATACTGGAAATTCTGTTGAATAAATTATGGTCTGTCTCTTCGTAATTGTTGTATTGGCATTCTTGAGTTTATTGACAAGGTGCAGTTAACATTTTCAATCAACAATGGTTTTATTGGTTTTATTATTGGCTTACGTAAATATTTCTATCAGCTGAAATCTGTACTGTCAAACCGTTTGTTTTGTCATTCACAGTGGGAGCTGGAGTGAACAGGTGTCAACGCCTACAGCTGAGGGAAGTTCTCAGCATATATCTGTAGCAGTGGGATATCCATAAATAAAACCCACACTCATGGGCCTTGTTCAGTTTCAACAGAATGCTATTTATCTTTAAGTTGTGATTAATTCTCTAGTCTTAATTTGTTTACAAAGTGCATTCCGAAACAGTTAATTATACTTAAAACATTTTCTTTTATTCCCCAAAATTGATGTATGCTTAAAAAGCCACCACGTAGCATTAATTTGGTATACTGCCTTTATATTGGTAATATAAAGTTGAGTATGATGTGAATATTGCAGTATTAAAACACCAAACGAATAATAAAGTGCAACAGCCTTTACATAGGTGGAAGAGACAATAAACTCATGATTCCATAGCTTGTATTTAAGGGCAGCATGTTCTGACCACAGTCATGCCGTCTTTATTTTAAGAACATTATATTTCCAACTGAGCAAAACACTTCACATTTTATGGTTTTGTTAGTCATTGTTAGGGTGGCTACTGTTTGAGTACACTAAGTGAAATACCCTTAAACACTGCGTTAAACACCAAACAATCAATCAATCAATCAATCAATCTTAGCTTCTATATGTTTTGTTTAGAAAAAAAGTAAGGGACTTACTACATAGGCTACTTTTTGGTCAACCACTACATGTGTATACACATCAATTATGGGATTTTTCGGATTTACTCAAGCAAAAACCAATAGTGACTAATATCTAGATAAAACAGATGTTACTTTGGTGTCCCTGTGTCTGTGATTTATGTAGAGAGAGATATGCAATCTTCACTATGTTAGAACTCGGGTAGCATTCTATCGGGAGCCTCTTGAGCCCAATCGTAGAGTGTTACGCCAGTAACCCAAACGACCCGGGTTCGGGTGGTTGGAGGGAGCTTCCTGTTGCCCTATTGCTCTCAGAACTAAGGGGCAATATAAAGCTGTTGTGGAGTCCTGTTATGTCCTGTGATTGTCTGGTATCTTGTCATTGTTTGTTGCCAGTGGCGTAGGAGGTGGTTTCCTTCACCCATTGGCACATGGTCATATGAGTAAAATAACCTTAAGTATGGCGTAAAACCCCAATCAAACAAACAAACAAACAATCGAATCCTTGTGGAGGGAAGCAATTTTTTCTATGTGTTTATAAAAATATGTACTTGTCTCATTCCATATTAATGTACAGTTCATAGTTTCATACATGTACTTGACTGTTCTGATTTATTCTATAATAAGCTGACCATAACGACAGTAGTTTTGTGTATAGACACATTACGCCTGTGGTCATGGTGGTGTCTCTCCTCAGAGTTGATCACAGAAACTGAAGAACCATCATTAAGAGTCACCAAAATGTCAAATCAATTGAGAAATGTAAGATGGCTGCTGTAAGGTAGTCGGTAGGGCATGTCCAGTTGGACGATCTAAAGTACTGATATTAACAAGCACCAGGCGCAGCCGGCCGCCAGCTCACCACATAATGATCTAATTAACGTGAGAAAGCAAGCAAACGATGTCTCCATGAACTGCTCTTCCGTGTCGTATACTCTCCACTCATTAATAGGTCATACGTACACAAACCATTATACAAGTAACTCTCCGATAGGTATCAGATCTATGAGAAGTAACTTTAAATGTACTTGTATATAGTTCATGGATTTAGTCTTAGATTAAACTCAACAAAAACTCATAGAGCCCCCCCAAAAAGGTGATAAACTTCCTTCATAAACTATGGGTTTATAATTTTGCTAGCCAATCCGTAGCTCAGGGCGTGCGGTTTGAGGGAGCTTTGTGTTGCCCTGGTGCTCTCAGAGCAAAGGAGCAAAAAGAAGCTGTTGTAGTGTCCTGTTATGTCCTGTTATGTCCTGTGATTGTCTTGTACATGTATCTTGTCATTGTTTCTTGCCATTGGTGTCGGGGATGGTTTCCTTCACCGATTGGGCTGGCACACTGTCATATGAGGGAAATAACCTTACATACGGGAACGGCGTAAAATCCCAATCAAACAAACAAACCATAGCTCAGGTTGCGCATTTACTGTTTAAGCATCCCTCCATGTACATGTAACTCACAGGTTCAAGTCTGTCTGTCCATGAGCCTGAGGGGTTCACTGATGGCTTACACTGCAATGTCGTCATATAAGTGAAATTTATTGATTACAACAGTTTCATTTTGTCACGTCATGAAAATTTGTGTTACTTTTTCATTCAAAATCACAGTTATTGTTGGTTGGAGTTTCCTGTGCCCATTTTGCTCTCTGAGCTAAGGGACCGCATGAAGCTGATTTGTTATTTCTTAAACTGTAAATTTTTAAACTTTGTCTTGCAGCATGTTTAAGGAACTGTGCTTGTCTTGTATCTTGTCCTTGTTTGTCGTATTAAAGTATGGCCTAAAACCCTAATAAAACATATTAATTGGGTGGATTGCATCATATCCAGTATGCGTTAAACCCTAATCAAACAAAGAAACATATTTATTGGGTGGATTGCATCATATCGAGTACGGTGTTAAACCCTAATCAAACAAAGAAACATATAAATTGGGTGGATTGCATCATATCGAGGATGGCATTAAACCCTAATCAAACAAAGAAACATATTTATTGGGTGGATTACATCATAGCGAGTAAGGCGTTAAACCCTAATCAACAAAGAAACATATTAATTGGGTGGATTGCATCATATCGAGTAAATCGTTAAACCTTAATCAAACTAAGAAACATATTTATTGGGTGGATTGCATCATATCGAGTTGGCGTTAAACCCTAATCAAACAAAGAAACATATTTATTGGGTGGATTGCATCATATCGAGTTGGCGTTAAACCCTAATCAAACAAAGAAACACATTTGTTTAATGGATTGCATCATATTGAGTTGGCGTTAAACCCTAATCAAACAAAGAAACACATTTGTTTAATGGATTGCATCATATGGTTATGTCAAATTGGCTCAAAGAACGATTTGTAACAACAAATAGCAATATTAAATTCCCTGACGATGGATTTGAATTTTAATATGAGATAGTGTGATGCTTTGTTAAGCTATAAAATTACAAATTTGATAGCGCTTTAAGCAACAGACCTATTGTTATACTGGAAAACAAAAGATTTAATTTTCTGTGAGACAACTTTTGCATTGAACAGCATTCTCCTGTCTGTATTGGTTGACATTGTTCGGATGACATGCTGTGTGGATTTAACACAGCAATTCCTCCAATGATCTCCCCTAACCACAGGGGCTTAAAGGTTTACACTACCCACTTGAGTTAATTACAGACCTGGTGAGATTCGGTGCAGATGGATTCCTTACCTCTAGTGACTTCATCAGTTATGGAACTACAACAAGCAACCTAATGATTTAAATGTTTGTCTTCTTTCTGGTGTCATGCACTGTCGATTTGCACATTTGTTTAAGCCGCTGATAACTAAGGGCCGGTTGGCCAAAGATAGCCACTTTTCACTATACAATTAAATCCCTGTATCAGCTGTTTCTAGTCTCACTGCCTTGTATCCTGTCACTGTTTGTTGTAAGTGACGTCAATGTTGGTTTACTTCACCCATTGGGCTGGCATGCCATTTGAGTGAAATAACCTTAAATACTAGCTGTGTAAAATTCCAAGGATACAAACAAATAATAAATTCATTTACAGAATGAACAAAGCAGGTATGCATTTTGCAGTGCCTTATGTATTGAAATAACTTGTATTTAGTGTAACTTATAACTACAGTGATTAGGGAAAAGTATGTACACTAATAATGGAAGGAACAAATTATATATAGCATTGATTGCAATTCAATAATAATATGTCAACATAGTTACATTGTTATTAGAACTTGAGTAGCTGCTAGACAATCCTATCATTAGGGGTTTAAAACTGACAGAGAGGTCATAGTTGCGTGACAAAGACTTATTTTATTTATTCCTACAAATATACATAACTATTTAGGTCAGTTATATTTTTGCCAATGGAATTATAAATAGTGTAAACCCGTATTAGATAATAGTATCCCACAATGGGAAATTATATATTAAGTATAGATTTAAACATATCATTGTTAATCTGATAATCACCTTTCTTGTATTACAGAATCAATGTGAACTAAAAAAAATGTCAACAAGTTGCAAGATAGTGTATTTCATCCATTTTTATTATACGCACGTCTTATGACGGGACGTATTATGGTATAGGGTTGTCCATCAGTCTGGCTGGCTGGCAGGCTGCCCGTTTTTGTCCACTTTTTGGTTTCCAGCCATTAACTTGAAAATCGCATATCGGATTCAAACTTCTTGTATGAATATTTCATGTGGCAAGATATCGTATGGGATTGATGTCGCATGAGTGAGTTTGGTGTGTGTACACCTTGCTCTTCTGTCTGTCTGTCCGTCTCTTCATCCCCTTTTTGGTTTCCGGCCATTAACTTAAAAATCGCTTATCGGACTCTAATAACACTTGGTAGGAATATTCACTGTGGCAGGATGTCACATGGGATTGAATTTGGCATATGTCTGCATACAGGTGGCGTCACCTGGTGAATTTCTTTCTTAATTTGGTTTCTAGCTGTTAACTTGAAATTTGATTATCAGATTCTTATCAAACTTGGTAAAAGTATTCTATGTGGCAAGATGTCACAGGGTATTGATGTATGTATGCCTAATTGTGGAGCCACCTTGTGTCTAAGATTTAGAATAAACTTTGTTTCCAGCAGTTTACTTAAAAACTACTCGTCAGATTCTAAATATTCCATGTAGTACTATGTTGTATGGCATTGAGCTTGGCGTATGTAAGCCTACAAGTGGCGCCACCTAGTGAAATAATTTGGTTTCCAGCTGTTTGGTTCGTGGCGTTAACTTCAAAATTGCTTGTCATACTCTATTGGCTATCAGTTAACTGGGGCAGGTTGCTCAAAGTGGTATAAACTTTAAACCATTGTTGTACAACATCATGTCACAATTTAGTTTCTTTGTTACGTTATAAAATTAAACCTGGTTTATCTTTTGAACAACCCATCCCAGGCCAACAAACTTGGTAGGAATATGCCATGTGGCAAGATGTCGCATGGGAGTGAGTTTTGTTTACATGTATGTCCGTCTACAAGTGGTTCCCTCCACAAACAATCAAATTGACATTAATTCAGAAAGGAAATGATCAGAACATGATTTTTGTTCATGAATATGAACAGTGACTAGAGGGTTACCTTTGACTAGTGGAGTCAGGGGGGTTACCATTAAATTGTGGAGTCAGGGGTCTGCCAGTGACTTCTGGAGTCAGGGGGGTTGCCATTAAATTGTGGAGTCAGGGGTCTGCCAGTGACTTCTGGAGTCAGGGAGGTTGCCATTGACTTGTGGGGTCAGGGGGTTGCCATTGACTTGTGGGGTCAGGGGGGAGGGTGCCATTGAATTATGGAGTCAGGGTGGATACCAGTAACTTGTGGAGTCAGAGGGTAACCTTTGACTTTTGGAGTCCGGGAGGAGGGCAGTGATTTGTGGAGTAAGGGTAACCGTTAACTTGTAGTCAGAGGGGGGGAAGTGACTTGTGTTGTCAGAGGGTTACCTTTGACTTGCGAAGTCAGGGGGGTGGGGGTGACTTGTGCTGTCAGATGGGTTTCCTTTGGCCTGTGAAGTCGGAGGGTTGCCAGTGGCTTGTGGAGTCACAGGGGGGGTGGGGGGGGGGGGTCTTGAGAGTTAATTCCGGCACCACCGCAATACAAAGATACAAATGAAATAACCTTCAGTACACATAATCACAAACCAAACCAGAGAAAGGAATATGGTTCCCCAAGGACAGCCCACTTCAAAACTTCCCCTTTGCCCTGATGGTACACTTGTAATATTTTTCCAGAATAATCTTTCACATATTGTTGATAGATTGATTGTATGCCCAACAAAAATTATGTTGCCTTTACCAATTAAATTGCCTTTGGTGCCCTGCATGTATGAAAATCACTTATCATCACCGGAAAATGATATTAACAGTATATTTAATCGGGTGTGGGCAGTTGGAGGGAGCTTCATGTTGTCCCGGCGCTCTAAGAGCTAAGGGTTAACACGAAGCCGATCTGTTGTGGCATCCTGTGATGTCCTGTGACTGTGTATGCTGATTGTATCATGTCATTGTTTGTTGCAAGTGGCGTCGAGGGTGGTTTCCTCCATCCTTTGGGCTGGGACGCCGCATATGAGTGAAATAACCTTAAGTACGGCGTAAAACCCCAACCACACAAAAAAAAGAATATAATCCGGTATATTGTTGATTAATTTCAGTCCTTGAATAATGTACATAAGTCAGATAGCCCTGTCTACAATGCAAGTATTATAAAGATGAGGTATTGGAGTTTTGTAGATGGACTCCTGCTTTGTTTTCATGTTCTAACCCTGCAGCAATTCCAGCTCTTTGAGATAACGTACTACATGAAGTCCAGCTGTTGTAGCATCTTGCACTGTAAATTTGCACTTTTGTCTTATTGCACCATGTTTTGCGTTATATGTCAAAATGTGCCAGAATATCTTCATTCACCCTTGTTAACTGTTCTCCATATTTATTAACCATTTAAATAGAAAATTGACAAGTAAATTATATATACTTTTATTTTATTGCAGAAAAATTCAACACATATGTGACGTTAAAGTTACAGAATGTGAAATCCACCACAATTCAAGTCAAGGGGAATAATCCATGCTGGGAGCAAGACTTCATGTTGTAAGTATAGTTATTTTACTCTTGATGCAATTAAAAACATGTTATCACTGGTCAAACTGTACTGACTGCTTGTATCTGCTCTAGTATTTTGAAGCGACTAGCAGTAGCGACCGAGACTGTAGGTCAAGGTTGCTGCAAAGAGCCAACTCAAAGCACCCGTATGGAAACGACTAATTCAGCATAATGTGATTTGCTGATTGGTTGAAACTGACACACCTCTAACACACCTCCAACATACATTAAATATCTGATAGTAATTTTGCACTTCAATCGACCAGCTGACTTTCATTAACAAGCATAAATTGAAAAAAATCGCACAAATAACTTTGTTGGATAGAAAAATCAACGCTCTGTTGTTTCTTAATTCTCCTATCCCTTTAAGCTCTGATCATTGACAGAGCACTAGACTTCCAGTGTTCTTGCTAGTGGTAAGAAGAAGAATTAAGAGCAAGAAGAACAAGGAAGCGATCAAACCTTAGATGTCATCTGCCACTGGATAAAAGGAAACAACGACCTACAACAATATAGTAAGATCTGTACAATTAGAAACACAATATTGTGACTTAGGTCGTAAAAGTTCTTTGTGTAATTGCCCCAAGCTTAAGCTAAACGGGATTCATTTGAAGGCTTGGCGTTAAAAATCGTATAGAATATCTTTGAAAAGATAAGAAAATAGCTGTCACACAATAAAAAAAACTTCCTATTTTGTTTTTTACAATCTAGAATATATAACAAGAAGCGTGATTAAACAATCATTAAAAGTAAAAAAAGAGTAAAATGTTCTGGTGGCTGTTGAAATGCGGTAAATGGTTTGCTCAAGAATTATTAACGGCGTCAGTGAAATAATATTGTTATTACTTTGTTAGGTAGAACAGATGCAAGATCAGATAATGTTGCTGGCTGAGACCCGTATGGGAGCAGCCCATGACCATCAGCCTCAGGCAACAATTCGCCAACTGTAAATGTACGCCACCTGGACTACTCAACCAACCGGCCCTCAGACACAGGGATCAAATCGCCAGCAGTAAAATGCCAGCCTCCTGGACTACTCAACCAACCGGCCCTCAGACACAGGGA
>JAUELC010166257.1:0-25980 GCA_031471745.1 Cryptochiton stelleri
TATCGCTACCTACATTCTGGTGGGAACAGAAACCCCAGAGGGTTTATATTATCCCTGATATATTAATAGATTAATAGACGGATCAGATAATAGAAATGCTAACAATATATAATACCATTACATGTATAACCTTCCTAGCCTATAGTTGTTGTTTAACAAGCAAATAACAAATATGACATGGGTAGTTTACCTAACTACTGACAAGTGAGACACGGAATAAACATATTAACGCGGAGTGAACGGATATAGAATAAATTAACACATATACAGGAAACATGGATGTATACAATTAGAAAATGTATAACAAGTATAATCACGAGGGCAAATATCATATGGAGACCTCACACTTGTCAAGAATGGCAGATAATAAAATACGTTTTAAGTTTGGATTTAAACAAGGACAATGATTTACAGGATTTTAAATTATTTGGAATTTTGTTCCATTCTTTTGGCCCTGATATTCGACAAGTGCGAAGAGAAAGGTTTGTTCTATGAACAGGCCAATATAGGTTTTGTGTGGTCGCTCGTGTGGGGTACAAATGTACATCAGCTTGCTTTGGGAAGTAATTTTTAACACAAGGTGGAAGAAGATAAGGACAGCGAATGAATTTATGAGTCAGCTGTGTGATTTGAAAGATGATAATGACAGACAGCGGTAATAGTTTATGTTCAACGAAAAGGGGAGCGGTGTGTTCATATTTGCCAAAATAAGTTTTTGGAGCCTGCTTAGGGGAAGAAGATAGGACTGAAAGGTATTTTCCCACATTGCATTAGAGTATGTAAGGAATTGGTAAATTAAGGAATAATACAGAATGTAAATGGATTTTTTGTTTAATAGATTCATAACATGTCTTAAGAAGCCAATGTTGCGAGGTATTTTATTTTACAGATTTCATGAATATGATTAGTCCAATTAAGTTTATTGTTGAATATAATGTTTGTTATTGATCCGTTTGACAGGTCTCACGAATAGATACTTTGTTTCCTTTATATTAAATGACAGTTTATTACAGCAGGGTCAGGAGTATATATTGTTTATTTCGTTATTAAAGTTTACGAAAAGAGTTTAAGGGCTGTTATGGGCACAGGTATCGTCAGCAAACATAAATTTATCAAGAAGTGAAGTACAATGAGCTATGTCGTTTATATCTATGCGAAATAAAAGGGGACCCAATATAGACCCTATGTCCGAATCCACTGGCGATTTTCCCGCCCATACTCATGGGGGAGAGACTACTCAGCGTCATATGATTATAGGCATGCATACTAATTAGAACGCGCATGTCTGTCCCATGTTTACTCTTCTACAGATTTACACCTAAAACAAGTCTAGTCTGATAATTGAGTTCACTGACTTCTTGACACGAAGTAATTGGTACATTATGGAACAAATGCTGTCCTTGTTCTTTGACGATGGTTTAGCAGTGAAAGTCGCTTGTTTTAAAATATGCCCGTCAGATCCTTGTCATTTTTTACTCAGAGCTTCGGAAAGACAGATAAAGGTAACCGCCAGAGGTTTTCGTCAACAACAACAACAACAGCAACACCACCAAAACATATTATCTCGTTAAAAAAGCAATATCAGTAATTCTCAAATCTACGTTTTGCGATTCGTTGCCTCACTCTATGGAAGTCGAGTACGTTTCTCGTATGGGTCTCAGCCGGCAAAATGTTCTGAACTACAATCGTTATGACTGTTATTCATTTATAACAGCAAAGTCCTTTACACCCATGTTCAGTTCATTAGTATATTATGGACTGTTGAGAAATAACCGCCAAAACCTGTTTCCCACGACTGCCCATGTCTCCATCGCCCACAGGTTTAAATTATTCGATATGGTAGGCTCTATTGTTAATAATTCATGCTGACATCATCCCAGTTGAATATTCGCCGGCCTATTTTCCTTCTAAGCAGCAAACACCAATGCCACAAAACCCTCGTTAATCTTGGAAGAATGTTTAAACCTCTTTTATACACAAAACTTGCGTAGTTGTGAGACTTCCACCGCTTAAATCCAACTACACATGAACTTTCCTGTATGTTTATATATGCTACAAAAGCACGCGGTGTGTTTGTTTATCTTCCTGCAATCCCAGAATGCAGCATTTTCATCGACACTGTTATCTGGATGATGCAAGGGGTATATTTGTTTGATTCTAAGATTGTCTTTCAACCGTCGACTTCAATAAATTCAGGGTTGTATTTAAGTAGAACTTTCGAAACTTTGTTTGAGTAGTCTATAACTGATAATGTGCTTACATTATTTAAAAAAAAAATGATAAATAATTATTCTCATAAAATGACGCGATTTTTGCGAGATAGATATGTTGAGAGGTTACGAGGTTATGAGTTTACCAGATAACGATATTGCGAGGTTACGAGATGGTTAATTGCGGCCGCGAATTTACAAAGTGATGTTGCGAGATGAACTGGGTCTGGCTACATTAAACTTTCGTTTAATAATTTCGCGGTAGATAGTGGGCATGTTGTTTCCTTAAAACCTTCATGTATATCTGGCTACTTCGTCATGTCCATAGCCTATATAGCTCAGTAGTGCGTTGGCTTTGTTTATCAAAGGAGCCGGATCTCTAATTCCTGTGGAGTCATGCAGACTCTACAAAACACATTACTTCACTACTTACACATGCATGCTAATTTTATCCATACATGTGTAATATGTGTATAAAACTAATCCACTGCGAAGCCGTTCTATCAGAAGGCATCTTCTCAAGACAAGGACCGACGTGAAACTTCATTCCTACCCTTGTGGGGCTTCCTCTATTCTCCGTGTAAAACGAGGAACGAAACCGCTTGTAAGATTTCGTATTTGGTCAAAACTCTATAAACGACTTCTGACAAATAAAAATAAAAACATTGCGTGGGACTCGATACAGTTGGATGTTATGTTTAACAGGCGAATGCGTTATTCACTATGCCTATGTTCGAATCCCGGTAGAGGAAAGCAATTTGTTCACTCTTCATTTATAGAAATGTATATATATAATCTGTCCAATAATATCGAAACACGTGTTTTGTACACTGTCAAAAAAATTATTTATGTCTGATAGCTCAAATTTCAAACTATTTATGAACACGGCCTAATTTTTTCCAAGTAACATTGCCGCCATAATATTTAGTTTCAGTATTAATTTCAAATTTATGATGAATCTTTCTCGACTATAATACGTTTAAACTAGTTTTTAAAGTTCCGTCCCCTTATCTTGGCGGCCTATAAAGAGAGTATTTGAATAATAGTAATAAGAATGGTAATTATGTACATAACAATAATTGTACTTTGCCACAATATAGTTAAAAAAGTAAACCGTCATAATAATAAAGAAAAATAAAAGCAGAAATATGGACAGAAAATGAAATGCACACATTTAACATTTTGTAATGTTTGGCAATATTGATCACATATTTGGCAATATTGATCACATATTTGGCAATATTGATCGGAAGAAGACTATCTGTAACACGTTATTGTGCAAATAGTAGTCTACATTAAGAGTTTTTTTTTTTTTATCAGGTGACCGTTGAACACGGAGGATTTTGTAACTTTTACCGGAAATTACGCCTCAACTATAATCTCTATTTAAAACAAATTAGTTATTATAGTAGCCTACTGTCCATAGCATTCTGCGTCTAATGATATATAATAATAACCAAAGGATATACTTATTCGATCACATGACTTTTCGTTGATAGGTTGACAAATCATATCTTCATTGTACGCGTTGTTTTGGAAATAATGTTTTTCAAACTTGATCAAACTAAGTAAGGAGGACATATTGTATAAATTACAAATATGTGACTGTATGCGTTTATTAGTTTTAGATTTTAAGATACATTTTTTTATTTAAATATGGTTGTATTAATACGTAACAGATCAAAATGAAAATGCTTATCGTTACAAGCTTATATTAAATGCTATTCACTAAAGCAAACATGATATATGTGACATTTTCGAGAAAAATGGCAGGGTGAACAAAAAAAAAAAACAAAAAAAAAAACATTTCAACAGTTTACCCAAACATGGATACCTAATTTTGTTTTTCCGATTTCTATAGGTTACCCAAATAAACTTGGAAACCAAATAATAATATTTCCTATTTCAATAGGTTATCCAAGTAAACTTGATACATTAATGATTTAACATTACAGACGTTACCGGACATTCATTGAGTAACATTAACACAGGTTAGTAGTTATCGCTGTCTTGCAGGAAGTGCACGAATCCGGACAGGAATACATCCACTTATAAAATAGGCTATCGTCAGTCAATTAGGAGCTGTACATTCAGCCATAAGCCTGCTTCGAGTTGTGACTTGTTCAGTGAAAGTTAATCTACATGCAATATGGTGGTGAATGACAATTAACATGAGTAGTATATTAACATCAGCTATTATGGTTGTATTCATCCTTTGTGAAAGAAAGGTCTTTTTGGCAATTTCTTTCTGATCCATACAGGACTAGGTTGAGACCCAATTCCTGTGTAGATTGGGTTTAAACAGACACATTTTAAGGAATTTGACACGATTTAAATACGTTGTGTCGGATCTATTTTATTTCTTTGGTTAGTTTGGTTTGTAAGATAAACAGCATATCATGGAGTTGAACGGATCAAATATATTAACTTGTGCTTCTAACAACTCTGTGACGACTTTCAAACTGTCTACTCTTGGATATATCGTCCCACAAATTGTTATCATTGTCTTCATAGCTTTTGGGAATATTTTAACATTGGTGGCGATCAACAAATTTCGTGAATTGCGAACAAGCATGAATGTTTATGTGATAAGTTTAGCATCAGCAGATTTATGTATCGCTCTGATCGCTTTGCCACTTAATATCGCTGTTGACGTTTTCAAAGTCTGGAGGAGTGTTTTCATTGTGTGTATGGTCCGTAATTGTATATGGATCATTTCTGTTGGTGCATCATCGGTCACACTAACACTCATTTCTATAGACCGTTACGTCGCCATTGAGAGGCCATTGCAATACAACAGAGTCATGACAAAATGCAAAGCTAAGTGGATCAGTGCTAGCGCTTGGCTGATAATGTTCTCTTTCGGTTCTCTACCCTTTTTTGGATGGAATGAATGGACATCTTGCAACAACTGTGTGGCAACTGTTGTGCTACCGTATTCTTACTTAATTCTAGTTGTTATCATTAATTTCACCAACATTGTGTTTATTTGTATACTAAACTTCAAGATATGCTGTACAGCTAATAAGGTATCGGAAGAAATTCGAACTCGTCCGGACACGATTAAGGGACATAGCTCTTCCGTAAAGAAAACCCGGAACTCTCTGCTAAAGAACAAGAAAGCTGTAAAAGCCCTATTGTTGATGTCAGGCGCCTTTACACTATTTTTTTTGCCAGTCGGAATATTTATTTTATGGGAAATTAATTGTGTCAACAGGATGGATCGTAATCAGAACGCTCGGTCTCGGGCTGCCACAATGTATTTGAGTTTAGTAAACTCGGCACTCAATCCGGTCATCTACCATTGGAGGATTCCAGAATTTAACAGAGCCTTTAGGAGACTACTTGGGATTAAATTGAAAACACCCCAAACTACGAAGCCAACATGAATCAATGCTATGCATATATGCCATTTAAATCGCAAGCGTTTCGGTCGAATGCAATATCTATTATTGATAATTTTTAACGCTCAGAGTTCGTACAATAATCATCAGCTCATTTGTAATGATACAGTTTCATTTTAACCCCTGGATATTTGTACAACTGTAATAGTGGCTGAAGTACTGCCAATGTTTTAAAGAGGAAGAAAAAATAACGAATATTGTAACTCTGGTAAAGCAAACTTGGTAAATATGTATTTTTGTAGCATTTGCCAAATTATTGATAATAACAAATCTTTACCAGAATTACCGCGGTTCTACCGGTTACTTAAGAAAGGAAAGGAAGAACTTTCACCAATAGGCTTACGAGATAACTTTTTCACTTTTTCGATATTAAATAAAACATTTCCAGAAAATTGCACTCGTTTACCCAATTTTCAAGTCTGACAATAAGCACGAGGTCACTAATTATTAGCCGTTGCCTCTGCTATGCGTACTATGTAAAGTGTTTGAAGGAGTGGTATTACACACATGTTTCACTTTCTACGCTGCAAGATATTCAAGTCACAATATGGGTTTCTTCCTAAGAAATCAACTGTTCTGCAATTCCTTGATATATATCATGATATTTCTAATGCTTTAGACAATGGCAAAGAAGTTTATTTTATCTTTTTCTACATATCAAAAGCGTTTTACAGAGCTGCATAGGGGACTTCTTGCTGAATTAAAATCATTCGGAATATCTGAATGTTTATTTGTGTGGCTGCAAAGTTATCTCACCGATCGAAAACGACGAATTGCAATTAATGGTAGTAAGTCTAAACAGGAACCTTTAAAGCAGGTGTGCCAAAAGGATCCGTTTTGGGCCACTTTTGTTTCTAATCTATATAAACGACTTCCTATCACGGCATTGGCAACCAAATAATAGAGTACTTCAATTCCAACATGCAAACATTCCGTATGTGCTAAACATTCCCATTTAGGTTCCCTCTTCAATAATAAAGGGACCTGGTCAATTCATGTTGCCAAACTAACAAAATCAGCTCAGTGAAAATTATCATTATTAAAAAGTCTTCATAATATATTTGATTGTAAAGCATTGGAAATAATGTACATGACCTTCATACGCCCTTGGCATGTATAGGTGAGTGTTGCCTAGGACGTCTGACCAAGACACTAATAAATTGAATAAGCTCCAAAAAAGATGCGCGGGCGCTTGGAGGGAGCTTCATTTTGGCCTGGTGCTCTCAGAGCTAAGGGGCAACACGAAGGTGATCTGTTGTGGCGTTATGCCAAGTGGTTGTCTAGTATCTTGTCATTGCTCCCTTAATAGGGATTGATTTTCCTATCACATAGCAGGTTCTCAGAAATGCTTCTGTGGCCATATGTACGCATCTCCATAACACTGTATCAGACGTGCATTATGCCTCCAAGAGTCTGCAACATCCATGGTAACTGTTCAACGGCTTTACGGTATTTTGCCAGTTTTTGACGTTTTATGTTACGTAGGCTGCGCAGGATATAATATATTTATACATTCCGCGCAGTTTGATTTTCAGAGTCAGATGGTGAATCATTGGTACTAAACTTATATCTAAACGGGGCTATCGGCGCTATTAAAACCACCAAGCCGGAAAGCGAATCAAGGGCTTCCCGTTTAACTCTTAGTTTGATATGTAACAATCATGAACCAGCTGAACATAAAAATAATACTTTGACGTTGTTTATTTGAAAGAAAAATTCATTCAGAATTAAAGAGGAACAAACAAATCGTATTTAACACTGTGATATTTATGGAGGTTATGTACAAGATGCCATGGTGCAACGAATTAAGTCAACAACAACCACCACAACAACAACACAAATTATTTCTATTTTTTATTAACTGGAAGTATGCAACCATACTTTGAATGGTTTGAAAATTTGGAAATCGCACCTCGCCAGATGAATCATAGGAAACCCAGTTTATCTATTTATAACCATTCTAGTTGTAATTTCCCCCAGTTTTTAAATGCATTTTACTCATAACATTAAGACATTAAATAGGAAGCCCGTGAAGCGCTTTCAACTTGATGGTTTTAATAACGCATAAAGGACCTTTTAGCTATTAGTTTATTTCCCGTAATTTATCATTTTATTCTGAAAATTTAACTGCCAGGAATTGATAAATATATATCTCCTGCGCAGCCTACGTCACACGAAACGTTAAAAGCTGACCAAATACAACAATGCCATTAAACTGGTACAACGAGCGTTGCACACTTGTGGTTAATACACTTCTGGTTATTCCCATTGCTACGTTTGAAGAGTCGGTGCCTAACTATGAGGGGCGTGAGTTCGATTCTCGTACGGGCCCCAGACGGCAAAATTTTCTGTAACGCAATCTGTTCTAAGAGAATGCTAGGCACCAGTTGGTAGAGCTCGACTATCTTCGGCGGACCAAAGGTGGACGGACCGCGAGACTCTTTCTTGTTCCACATCGCCTATCTCCGGTAACTTCCGTCGCCTTCGGTGGACGGTTTTGCATTCTCAATAGAGATGTCGCCACTAAGCTAGTTAGTGCGCTAGATAGTGACTATCTCCTATATACGCGCCATAATAGTACAAGGGAGACAATTTGTGATTAGTGCAAATGATACAATACAAATTATTTCTGTTCCCACTGTTTATTGTTTTATTCTTTTAAGAAGACATTTCGATAACTTTAACAAGAAATATAATGGCATAAATCGGAGCAAAAAATGCCAGAGTAACAAACTGATATGCGTTCAAATTCCCCGCAAATTTTGGGGGATGTCTGGTATTTATGCCAGAGCTTGTTCTCGATCTCTGAGAAGGCAAGTCTCGTAGGAACAGAATGCGGTTTTTGTGTACTGAATTACCATGTGTTAAGACCACTTGCGCCATAGTATGCGCTATGGGCACAACTTGCTTCTCATAGAGATAGACATACCACAGACAGCATGTTCACATGGGGACATTGGGGGGCCAACATGAGCAAATATCAGTGCCCCCATGTGTCCCAGATCCGAGTGATCTGAACTGCGATAAAGGGCCCAAGGTGATCTTCATATGTGGTGGCCGTATGGGTTGCTTCCAGGACCCATTTGCGACCCATAAAAGGTTATGGGTATAATGTGGGGAAAAGTTGGCAAGCAAAAAGTGGGCTGCTGAATAAATCGTCAATATTTCACAGCTAAATGATTTAAAATTGAACAAAGACAAAAATATATATCGCTGGACCGATTAATTTTGAAGTCGGTTAAAGCGAGAAAAACACATCTGAAATCTCGAATAAGACACGTGACCTGTACTAGAAAACTGCACAAAGTGATGTTTTTTTAGGCGATTAACAATAAGGCTAGTCACAACCTTAGAAGTGTCGACGAAAGAGAGGATGGGTTAATTATGTATGGTTAGCATGTGAGGCCCATATCTCAGAACAACGAAAATCAGCCTACAGATAATGGTCACTTTATGAAACACAAACACAAATTGCATATTACCCAGCAATGATTTAGTCTCGTCTTGGTTCTTTTAACACTGATAATCTAAATTAAAATACGCAAGGAGAGTCAACAATCCATAAGTGGAGAACGTGGGAAGTTCAGGAAGATATAACAGAAACAATGTTTTAAAGGGAGACAATTCTCCGTTCACGTATATAGTTATTAGAGAATAGTTCACCAATTTCAATTTCGTTTTTGACGTGTATTCGGAAAAAATCTATATCAAATCAAGATTGATAATTGTTCCAAAATAAACTGAAATATTGAACCACCATGAATCCGTATAGGCCTACATACCTATCTGTTATGAGAGTCGAAATGTTACTGTAGGCTAACCCTAACCTACTTTGTGAAGCTCATTAGTGGAAATAATGTCTCATATTTCATCTACAATTAAGTCATCATTACTAAGAATAAGCTTAGGATGCATTTTAAATGCTATTATGATGCCCATATCCTCCCAACAGACGTCACATTCGATTTTTTACAACTATTATGCATGTGCTATTTAAACTTCTCTTTAAGTAGGATATGTGTCAATGTATTGAGTATTTTTTTGCCGAAAATGACACGTTGCTGCAATTACTCGCCTATTCCTCTGAGACATGGTTATTTATAAACTATGTTATATACGGCCATTTCTAACCAAAAACACGTCATATTTTTTCAAACATATTTATTATGTTAGCCAAACTTCGTTTCGAATAGCTTCTGCGTTTATATTTTCGTTTCAGTAATTTATGATAATAATACGATTTGCTTTGGGTCTGGTTAATTATAAACATGTTGTTTTTTACGGCCATATCGAACTAACATACGTCATATTCAATATCCATAAACATGATTTCTATGTTAGTCCATCTTCGGTTTCGGACGTTAACGTGTTAGCGTATTAAGTATTTTATGTTGCAAGTAGGCCTACTTATGGAAACTCATTCGAGATTCCAGCTAAACTCTCTTTAACTGGAATATCGAGTTGTTATTTCCTTAGCTTTTCCACCTATACGCACGCGTACCGTTACAGATAATATTAATACCACACAGCATATATTTTTCTTCTTCTCATGAATGAAGGTTAAGATTGTTTCACTCGACAAAGTTAGCAGCCGATCTTCGGCCGATTCACAGCAACTTCTTCGCCTTCGATTCACCGTCGATTCGCCTCCGATTAGACAACGTTAAATATATATATATATATATATTTGTAAAATAAGAATTTATGAATGATCGACTAGTTTCTTGATTGGTATTCAGCTCGTGCTCAAGGTTATTTCACTTATATGACAACAGTGCACTGCTCAACATAACACAACCATAATATAAAGTGTGTTATATAATTCAATTCTCGGTTAAAGGAGTAATGTTCCTCCACAGCTTACATCGTCATTATTGTTTTTTTTTTTGTTTTTTTTTTTGGGGGGGGATACAGGATTCACCTTGTCCATCCGTCCGTGCAAAATTCGTTTCCGATAGTAGTATATAAAGAGGAGCTCAGTTAGCATCCATTTAGTACTGTATAAGTAGTGTTTTAAAATAATCGGCAGGTAGTTATCTTTCCTTGTTTGTTACTGTTGATGTAGTGGGGTCGTAGGGAGCGGGGCCGCATAATAAGGAGTAAGGCCGTAAGTCCCCACTACATAATAAGTAAGGCCGTCCTCCAATACATCATAAGTTAGGCCGTCCTCCTGTACAGAATAAGGAAGACCGGTCTGCACTACAGAACAAGGAAGGCCGCTCCACACGGTAGTGGTTGATTGGTCCCATCGCTGATAGGACGAAGCGTGTTAAACACCTAATATACTGACCGACACAAAGGTTGCTTCAAGTGAGGTGCTTACATTAGGGTGAGAGTAGTGTTTTGGGTTGTATAAATTCTAGGAATGATTGTCACCCGGATTGAACGGTATACACGGCTGAGAGGGGTGTTAGTGCATATTATGCATTGACTCGTAGGTTGGAACGAATAAGCAACGCTAAGATATCTCTATGAATTACCTTGGTGTGGCCCATAAGTTAAGACAAGAGTTACTTCCCCTTTGCCCTTGCACTGTATGAGTTCAACATCGATAGAGATGTACTACACGTTCGCAGACCTTTGCAATTCATAATGGGGAGGTTGTTGTGGGGTTGTGGGTTGTTGTGGTGGATGGGTTGTCTTCCCAGGATGCTTTGAGCGCGTGACCTCGCGAGACGTGGCGATAATTGGCGAGATGTGGGTGCTGTGTTGAGTTTGTGTCGTTATGGTGGGTCAAGGAGTGCAGCGTGCACACGGTTGACATTGAGCGTGTTGAGAGATGTTCGGCCTGCGACGTCATAATCGTTATTCATAGAGAACGTTTGCTTTAAGTATACAAATCCAGCTGAGGTATTCCCTCATGTATACTGTATCAGAAGTGTTTCGGGCCATTTGATAATTTTCACCACAATTTATGTAATGGACACCCCACTACATAATAAGGAAGGAAAATTGGCGTACTGTTCACAGTACCTCTTGTACATAATAAGTAAGGAATGGAATCAAGGCTGGGTGAGGTCGTGTGGGTGTGCCGTTGTCATGTTGACGGCTCCGCGAAGGGAATGAAATCATGGCAAACGGATGACGTCACGGTCGCCTGTTTGGTCAAACCGGAAGTGATTGATTAGTTCCATCAATGATAGGACGAAGCGTGTTGTCCACCCTATTTACTGACCTACACAGGGGTTGTTCAAGTAAGGTGCTTAAAGTAGGCTTAGACTAGTGTTTGGGTTGTATTAATTCAAGGAATGGCTGTCACCCGCATTGAACAGTATACGCGACTGATACGGGTATTCGTGTATAGTATGTGTTGACTCGTAGGTTGAAACGAATACAGAAATGCTAAGATACCTCTAAAAATGACCAATGGATTGGCCCATGAATCATGGTCGGAGTTATTCCCTTCCCGTTGCACTTTACGACCTCAACATCGATAGAGATATACTGCGCGTGCGCAGGTCTATGGAATTCGTAATTAATACATAATAAGGAAGGTTTGTTTTGATTTAGTATATAAGGTATAGCCGAGCGATTAAGCATTTAGTATTGAATATCGATAGAGGTGAAGCGCGCATGCGCAGACCGTTGGGAATCATAATACATAATAAGGAATGTTTGTTTTTGTTTAGTATGCAAAGGGTAGCTGAGGTATAACATCATCTATTCTGTATAAAAAGTGATTATATGAGGTTATTATCGTAGATCACTTCCTAGCCTTTAGTCGTCTTCATTTTGTGTTATGTCTAAGGTATGATATTATGCTTTATAGTGTAAGTCGTTGTCTTGGCGTTTAATATGATAGTCGTCTCAGTCGACTTAGTATGCATATAATCTCTGTTGTTTGATTATCCGTAGATCAGATGTCATTGTGTCTTGGGTGTAGTATCGCTCTGCTCAATCATCAATGGCATTTAATCGTGCACCCTAGCCGACACAAAGTGTACTATGCTAATGTGCTAGGGTGTTGATCACACCTCATATATATATGTGACGACACAGATGCTATCACACTGAACCACACACGCCACACTGCATATCACACATGTATGTATGTCATACAAGTGTGTGTGTCTGACGGTATGTCACACCGGTCTGTATGTCACACATGTCTGTATGCCTTTTTTGTAAGTTACATATGTCTGTTTGTCACACATGCATGTATGAAACACATGTCTGTATGTCACGCATGGCTATGTCACGCATGCCACGCATATCACACATGTTTGTAGGTCACACATGTATGACACACATGTCTTACAAATGTATGCATGTCATACAAGTTTATGTCACGCATGCCACGCATGTATGAAAGTATGTATTTATGTCACATCTGTTACACGTGTTTGTAAGTCACACACGTAGGCCTATGTCACATAAGTCTCTTTGTATATATGCATGTATGTTACGCATGTCACCCATGTATGTCTGTTTGTGTGTCAGACATGTCATTGCTACGTCTGTATATAGGGCACACATGTATGCTTGTATATGGCCCACATGTCTGTATACCACACATGCATGTTTGTCTGTACAGATGCGACATATGTTGGTCTTGGAGTGTGTGGGGTTGCGGTACATTAAGGCTGGTGATCACGTGAGTCACGGTATAGGTGTAAATAAACAGGTGACTGGAAAAATTGGTTGGTGGCCGGCAACAACACTAACACATAGGACAAAGGCTATGTGGTCAGGAATGACGTCACTTAAAGTATGTATGTCTGATTGTAAGTTACACATATCTGTATGTCACACATGTATGCATGTATGTTCGTATGTCATACGTGTTATGTCACACATGTATGTTTGTCTGTTTGTATATCGCATATTTATGTATGTCACACATGTCTGTATATCTGCTTGTATGTCACACATGCAAGTAACTCATGTTGGTATATCACAAATGTATGTATGTCACATGACACACATCCATGTATATCACATATGTGTGTCACACATGTCTGTATGTCACACATGTCTCTATGTCACATATAACACACGTGTGTAAGTCACACATGTATGTCACATATATGTGTATGTTACAAATTTATGTTTGTTTATAATAATTAACTTAAATGTTTTTTTTGTTAATAATAAATAACTTTTAACAGTTATGATGGTACACATATTTGATAAAAGCAGGGCACGAAGCGACCAGCCGATTCATCAGATCGTGATAATCTGACCACCTGTCTTCAGGGAATATTGAGTCAAAGTGACGTAATGGGGCCAGATGACCTGTATGTATCTCTTTATGTCACAGATGTCTATGTCACGGATGTCACATATGTTGGTGAGTCACACACATGTATGACAGGAATGTCTAAGTCACGCATGTCTATATGACACACATGTATGTATGTATGTATGTCTGTTTGTATGCATGTCTGTATATTACACCGGTATGTATGTATGTCACACATGTCTGTATTTTACATGGATGTATGTAACATATGTCTGGTTGTCACATATGTATATGTCACACACGGCACACCTTTTTGTGAATCACACAAATGTGTCTGCATCATACACATGAATGTATCTATGTCGCGCATGTCTATGCCATGCATGTCTATACGATACACATGAAGGTATGTCTGTTTGCATAGCTGTATGTTACACATTTTTGTCAAGAGCCGGTCGTTGGAGGGAGCTACCTGTTGCCCTGGTGCTCTCAGAGCCGCACGGAGCCGATATGTTGTGGCGTCATGTTATGTGCTGTTTTATCCTGTGGCTGTCTTGTATCTTGTCATTGTTTATCGCAAGTGGCGTCAGGGTCGTGTCTCTATCCATTGGGCTGGCACTCCGTCATATGAGTGAAATAACCTTAAGCACGATGTAAAACTCCAATCAAACAAATCAAACAAATCTATGTCACGCATGCCACACATGTATGTATGTATGGCATTTTTGCGGATACGGAATTGCGGTCGTGAGGCTCGCGACAGGTGTGACTAGAGAGGCGACAGACTACCCTTACCCTTGATACCCGCTGTTTCCGCAATATCCGAAGTTACGGATCCGGCCGCTCATTGGCGAGGTCATCCTGCCAAAAAGCGGAGCGGCGCCATCTAGCGCACGTCATCACCATTACGCCATCAATATGTTGTCATCACTATGATGTCACCATTATGACGTCATCACTATGACGTCATCACCATGACGTCATTCCTATGACGGCATCACTATGATGTTATCAATATGACGTCATCACACCACTAGCGCGTGGCTGCACCCAATGCACCGCACTACATTATAAGTAACAACCCTTCCTTATTATGTAGTGCGGTGCAAGCCTTGCACCCCACTACATAATAAGGAACAAATGGACCAAAAACAAGGGGAGATAACCACCTCTCGATTGTACCAAATCACTACGTGTTCAGTACGATCAGGCAACGGTCCAGCGTGTTCTTATATTAATAATTTTGAGGCCGCCTGATGATCTTAGATATTTGCGGAAATGTCATCAGTGACTGCGGAGATCGATGGAAGTTTTACGAGTTTTCTTGCCGGTTTTCCACCAAACACCAGCTATGCAAAGTGAACTATCATTGAGTACTAAGTTTGAATAGGGTTGACAATTGTAACCCCTATTGAAAAAATACTTGAATTGGGGTTACAATTAAAATTTATTTCATTTAGGGTTGCAATTGTAACCCGTATTGAAATAATAAAATAGGAGTTTAAATTGTCCCACCTATTGAAATAATTTGATTCAATGAGACACTTTTTCATTTTTAGACAACTCATTCTTAACCCCTCTTGAAATACATTCTGGCACAACATCCACCTAAAGCCCACATGTGCTCAGTTATTGGTGTAGTCGTGGATTTGAAACCCCCTTGAGTTAGACCAATTTGAGATTACTTTCAGAAGTTTTCTATTTTATTTTAAATAACAGAGAAACGGGGACATTTTTACGCCACAGTCCGTGTCTGCGTGTCTGCGTGTCTGCGTGTCTGCGTGTCCGCGTGTCCGCGCCAGCACGGGTCATGGTACACATGTTTTCTATAACAAGGGCAAGAAGCTGATTCATTTTTACGGTCATAGGTCAAAGGCCAAGGTCACTGAGAAGAAATAATAGATTACCACGAGGACAAGTTTTAGCTCAAGCTGTAAGACTTTCATCAACTTAAGTACACATGCTTTCTTTGAGAAGGAGAAGAAGCCTATTGAGTGTAAGTCAAAGGTCAACGTCATTGAGAACAAAATTATAATGTATTCTGAACGAATATAACTATTTGCAAGTTATTCCTAAATCTTGTTACACATGCTGTTTGTAACAATAACAAGAAGTCTGTTCACTTCCACAGTTCAAAAGTTCAAAAGTTTAACAGCAAACTATTCATTAGATTTTCATCAAACTTGGAAAACATGTTTTATATAATAACGATAAGAAGTCTATTCATTTTCACTGTCAAATGTCAACCGGGAAAAGAAAAGGGAAAATCTTGCGGGCAATGTATTTAAATAGGGGTTAGAGTTGTACGGCTACTGTGTCTTATTGAAATAAAGTGTATGTATTTCAATAGGGGTTACAATTACAGATATAGAGCAATTGTTACAATAGGGGTTGCAAATGTCACCCCTATGGACATTTTATTTAAATAGGGGTAATTTATTTCAATAGGAGTTGCCACACTATATATCTCCTTGAAAACAAACATGTATACGATGTCGATTATTTAATACAAAGGTGAACACAGTTTTGACTTGTATGACTGGGTTAATAGTGGTACCAAAATTATTACAGTGTAAGGACTTTGCCTTTTCAACAGCGTATGAGGATCAGCGACTCCAGGGAAATGCTGTATATTCTTATCCATTATATAAAATCCCACCAAAAAACGTAAAACGAAAGTTCCATAGCTTTTGCGGATGTAAGTTCACCAGAAAATGTCTATGGCATAGGAAGTGAATATAAAAACGACCAGGCCGCCGTTGAATTTTATTTTGCTGCAACAGTGGTTCAGATAAAATATCGTTCAGGTTTTTGAGTAATGACATATTTATCAATAAGCTAACCAGTTTCTTTCCTCGGAATACCTCGCGTGCCTGAAGTTCAAAATAATGTGCTATGAGTTATTTGAGGTTTAACAGCAAAATAATGTTGCATGGCGACGTTCTTTTTTGAAAAATAAGCTAAAAATTCCACTTGGGAAGTCTTTGAAATGCGTGGATTTTGTTTCAGTTGGAGATCATTTATTACGAAATGGTTCAAACAGCACAGTTGTAAGAAACAGTTTCTTAAGCTTTGCTACAAAACACATTATATTCTTAAAAACGTGTTGTAAATATGAACCCTTGGGAAATTAAGTAGAGTGCAGATTACTTACAGTCATGTATTTTATAAATGCAGAAAGACAGTATGAGAAAAAATGCATGATATCGCAAAGAGTAGCGACAAGATAATTTGGGTTACGGCGCCAATACTCGCCCGAGGTGCAAAGGCTCCAGAGGTAATTAATTGATTGATTGACTGGTGGATTCGTGTTCAGCGCCGTACTCAACATATATCACTTATATGACGGCGGTGTTCTCCAACAGTAAATATCCCCATTACCATTAAGGGTAGCATGACAAAGTTCGGAACATGTTGCGTAGCAACCGATAATGTAATAACTACCACTCATGTACTATCAACCCGATACTGTACCAACTTTTGACCAATAGTGTTACAACGACTGGTAATGTTATACAAACAATCGATATTGTTACAGTTTTTCTAATCGATAATGTAGTACATTTTTACCGATAGTGTAGTAAATATTTTTTTCTGACTGACAATGTAGTTTATTTTGAAAATCTGAATGATTTTTTTTAAACACTATCTGTAACAAGAAATTACTACACTATCGGTCAAGTTTTATTTCATTATTGGTTAGAAAAGTATTAACAATATCGGTCGTTTTAGCAACATTATCAGTCGTTCTTACACTATTGGCCAGAAGCTGGTACAGTATCAGTTTGATATTACATTGTTGGTAGTTATTACATAATCGGTCGCATCATGCTGCCATTAGCCAGAGGGCTCCGGGACAACCCAACCCGAAGATATACACATTCACCAGCTAAGAATGGTTGAACATTTACCTCTAGAGCAAAACTATTGACGCTGTCTGCTATGGAAGCTTGATGCGGCCATGTGAGATTCTTATTGTTACATGCCTAGATCTAGACAACGAAACAACGAGAACGCGAGTATAAAGCGAAAACGTGTGATTGCGAGGTAGAAACAACGAAAGTGCAAAGCGAAAACGCGAAAGTGCAAAGCGAACACTCGACACTGCGAGGACAAATCAATCTCGTACTTTGGAGTTTTCGCGCCGCGCTTTTAAGTGTTTTCGCTTTGCCATTTCGCGTCCTCGTTGTTTCTACCTCGTATATGAAGGTCGAAAACTCGAGAACACGACATTAATCTCGTTCTTTCTACCTTTTCTGGTAGGTCATTTATTATGTTGAGTGTATATTCTGATGAAGCAATATCTGTTATAAGTCACAGTTAATGCTCAGGTCGTGGTTCATATAATGAGACGGTTAAAATCGTATTCTGCTTTTTCTATTCTACTTTTTCTAAATTAATTAAAAGAAAAAAAATATGTTGTTTTGTTTGTTTGTCCGGTTGGTGTTTAACTTAAGGGCATATTTGGTTAGAAAAACGAATCTTAAAACGGAAAGTAAAAATACTCTGTGATCTCCGAAGCCGGGCGGTTGAAAGGAGCTTCCTGTTGCCGTGGTGCTCTCAGACCTAAGGAGCAACACGAAGCCGATCTGTTTTGGCGTCCTGTTATGTCCTTGTTTGTCCTATAGTTGTCTCGTATCTAGTCATTGTTCGTTGCCAGTGGCGTGGGGGTAACTTCCTTCACCAATTAGGCTGGCACATCGTCATATAAGTGAAATAACCTTAAGTACTGCGTAAAACCCCAATCAGACAAACAAAACAAACCAAAGAATGCCTAAAATAAGTGAGAAAAAAATATCGCATGGAGAAACACCAGGAGTACGTTGCTTTACTCGGTTGATGTTATCAACATATTACACGGTATAGCATTAGGTTCAAGTGAAAGCAAAATTCACTGTAACCTGTAACTTCGAGTTTCGTGAGTTGAAATTTCGCGTTAAGGATGTAGCTATTTAAGTTTCGATCAGTGAGATATTTGATGATGAATGCTGATTTTCGTTCAATACGATTTCGATAGGCCTAAACACAGCCGGTAGATATTCGCAACTGATACCAGGCAGTATGAGTAGACTGTCGGATGACGGTTCATAGGCTTTGAAATTGTTTCCTATTTCTATCGCTGGCGCTTAAAATGGACCTCTGCCCCGAGGCAGATCCCGGTGTATTGAAAACCAGAAAAGTTACTCGACATTAACCTTGTAGAACATGTTAATAAAATTTCCAGCTGAGAATATAATGGTATTCGGGTTACTTATCGAACGACCGATCTAACGAAGAGTAGCTTCGGGGTGTAGAATATTTTAACAAGTTCCCTAATGTAACTGAAGGAACTTATAAGGAGGGAAAGTCGTTATAATAATCATATTCGGAGCATCACACACACGGCGTTAATCAAAATCTTCGGAAAGAACGAAATCTGAAGTAATTTCGGCTTTATAATTTATACAGTTACACTTCGGATTAAAGTACATATTTGCCAATTTAAAAGAAGGAAATGTTACAAGGGTAAAGCTACTGCAATGATCACATGCAGACCAGGGCACAAATTTTGATTACGGGAATCTTCCGTACGAAATCCTGGTCTAATTTCACGAGTAGGCCTATGTTTAGAACGGTTATACTGCGAGTTACAGTAAAATTGAATATCATTAAAAATTCCACTGAATGAAATAATCGAGGGGTCACTCAATTTAGTTATGAAACTCAGAGTAGCACACACACAATGCTCATGGAAAATTGAGTTAACTAAGCAGGAGTTATTCCAGCAATATTAGATTGGTTTGCCTGGAAACTGTATTATGTGAATACGTAAGAAAGCATGGTTTGCCATCGAGTATTGGTACCTTTTGTAGTTTCCTTGATATTTTCTGATATTTTAATGCTAACTGGACAAGTTTCATCTATCCTCATGAGAAAGCAGGGGGTGGTCTGCGTGCGGTTGCTGGTGCCGTGGCGCTCGCCGGGCAAAGGGGCCGGAGCAAAAGGTCTCGAGAAAGAGGAACACGATTTGATAGTATTGTCTTGCATTAGAATTCCACATGTAGTATTCCACCATATTTTGCTTCTTTTTGGTAGATTTATCTTGTGATGGTTTGTTGCCAGTATCGTACAAGGGTGGTTTCATAGGGCTGGCACGTCATCACATTAGTAAAATGACCTTAAATATGGCATAAAACCCATGTTATCCAACAAATTAGAGAAAGCAATGTTTAACTCTATTTAATGTTATTTATCATTCCAGGAAAACAGAAAAAAACACCAACAGAAAATTAGATTCAATTCTTTCAGATAAACCATTAGCTAATCAGCAACCATGGCGGTTAGTTTTGACAACTGCCAATTGCTCATTTTCAACAACAGCCCTCTGGTAATTGACGCATGGTGTAATCAGTCGAGTTCATAGTCATACCTTGAGCAGTCTTGTCTTGGTCGTTTGCCACCGTTGACGTTAGGTATTACCGAAACATTTCGACCAGTTCAATATGAAGCAGACACATTCAGACCAAAGTAGTCGATTGATTAGATTTATTCTTGGTGTCAATCTGGGTATATCTGCACTCCGTATGACTTTACCAGATGAATAGGTATTTTCAGTAAAGGCTGTTCATTAGCGATTTTCTTTTTTTACCAGACACGTCGACATTTTTTTCAAATCCCAATTATTACTCGTTGGTCCCTTGGGGAAAAGGTAACCAATTTGTGTGCGGCCAGCTTTATTAGGTTCGACTGTTAACGTAAAGAGTCCAACCTCAAACATACTCCAAATCAAGCGGACTCATTCAGACGATGTTAACAATCCAGTTGCCATACAAAGTACATACTTTAAGAAATCGGTTAACTGGTCTTCTTTTATGCGTCAATCAATACATAGCTGTACTTTATAGCTTTTCGGTTTGATTATCAGAAGTACATGTAGTATTTTCTCGTTTCCCGTCGATAGGGTTTGTTTTAAAGTAGGCCTACTTGCTTTCACGAAAGTGTTTTCGTTATATGAAAACCCCATCAAAAAAGAAAACATCAGAATGAAATCACTAATGATCATATAACACTGTTTTATGTAAATTTTTGTTGGATGGATTTAGGGATATCCTTCGAAGATCATGTACATCGTCAATAACTAAATTGTGACAATATTGTAAGATGTGGATCTGGTCTCCTACTGTACAAATTAATATAACTCTTACAAAAAAATCTTGAATCAGAAAATATTTTAGCCCAATGGTTTGTAGTTTATTTATTTATGAGCCTGCTGAAGTATTTTCTGCTCTCCGCATGGTTCTTGAAATGTGTTTGTGTGTATGGATTTCAGTAACCGTTAGACAGATACAAAGACGTGTGAATGCAAATACACGAAAATATCCAGGAATCCCATACAGAGGGGTTGCTCAACAGGAAGTGCTGGCCATACACAGCACATACATTTAGTGGCACGTCACGAAAAATTTCATGAGAAAAAACAGAAACGGACGGACAAAACGGCGTTAACACTGTTAAACTCTTAAGTGTTAATGAACATGAACAAACGATTAAGTTTCTTGGTTCTCAAAAAAAAAAATAAAAAGACCTTTAAATTAGAAAACTATGATTCGAGGAAAGATTGATTGATTGTTTGATTGAGGTTTAACGCCGTACTTAAAGTTATTTCACCCATATGACGGCGTGCCAATGGATGGAGGAAACCACCGCCGACGCCACTGGCAACAACCAATGACAAGATGCAAGACATAGTCACTGAGCATAACAGGACGCAACAAAAGCTTCCTGTTGCCCCTCAGCTATAATAGCACCTGGGCAACACGAAGCTCCATCCAACCGCCCGCTCGAGCAAAGAACAAGTGAAATTGGTGAAATGCTTATGCACGAGTAAATGTGAAGCCTATTAGTTTTACCGTTCTCATTCACATGTTATATAGTTGCAAAAGTACTTTGCGTAACTGTTCGCCAATATGTTCATTGAGTTAGTGTTTCTGGTGTATGTGTCATTGTCAGTATCTGGCATAGTACCGGAATCCATTTTGTTGTGGCGTCTTTCACTGAAAATGTAATTTTACAACATGATTGACTTGTGGTATTTTTGTCGGCTCTATTTATTGATTAGGGTAGGATCGATTGTATCACCGAGTGGACGGACACATGCGCCGTCATGTTAGGGTATCAAATCGTAAACACAGTGCAAAACGCCTATCAACCAAACAATATCTACCCGAGAACATTCTACGATGTCAACATTTTGGAAGTCAGGTCAGGGTGAACCGACTTGACAATATCACCGTCACTCTCCAATTGATCAACCAACGCGCCTGTTCGTCAACCCACAGCGGCCATTAAACCAGACCAACCTAATTAACTGAGCAGACTAGCTCGAGGTGACAGTCGCGACAATGCCATTTACCAAGAGATGTAGGTCTTATCTAAGCCCTTGAAGACAGTCGGGATTTTGTCTGGCTTTACACCAAGTTTCACTTCCATGGTATTGCCCACTGAGATTTGAATTCCATGGCGTATCTGTGAACGATTGTTACGATACAATTTCGCAATAATTATAACTAATGAAATTGACCTCAAAGAAAACTAAGAGACTAGCAAACTGTATATAGCAATAACAATATTTATTAAAAAAGAAAGAAAAGATCATAATAATGATAATACAAGTATTAAAATATACCAACATATACAGTGTGTTTGTTACTTACAAGGGATAATGAATGGAAGCAAAGTCTAGTTCACAAAATAAAACTTTGGCCTCGTAAATGGTACTGGATGTTGACAAAAATCCTATCAGGGAATATTGATCCATGCAGGGAATAATAACGCCGATATACAGTCTATATATCCAGGAAGGCTAGTAGACCTCTATAAGGGCAGGAACAGTCCGTTAAACCGCAGATGTAGAAATGTCCAGGTACCACAAGAAAAGCACAGTGTCTATAACGACCTCACTTCATAAGATGTACATCACGTGCATACATGTTCGTCAAAGGATAATAGTATGTAAATGTCTATTGGACTGAGGAAGCCACAAAGTATAAACATATATTACTGTTAGGAATCCAATTTAGATATTAGACGTAAGGAACTAGAGACAACTTGAATAAACTGCAGCAGCACATGTGCTCAGGAATAGCAAGCTCCAAATACATGTTAGTACTCAAATAAAAAGCTCTCCCAGAAACTGGTTGGTCAGCTAAATTTATAGGAAGTATGAACGTTCCAGAATATGACATCATATCAGAAATTAGCATAACAATGCAGCATACAAATACTGTCAACATATTTTGCACAACAAAAGTGTTCCAGATTATTCTCTAGAAAAGCAACTACAGAGCTGTGACCTACATGCAATAAATGGTACGTAAAGGCATTTAGAACATTCTGCCGTATGAATATTATTACAATGGGTGTATACAATGACCAGCTCATCAATACAACTTGTTACATAGCTGCCAATCAACAACATATGAAATAAACGTATTGTGGAAATGCTGATCGAAGACGTATCCCGAGTGGGTTATGTCTTCCATTGTTTTACTCTTCTGAATGCTTATTGAAAGAGGGTTGGGTGGATGAATTCCATCAAACATTAGACGGACACGCAGTGATGCTAGTGACAAAATGCAATGCGATTAAACACGATCTACTGACGACCAGGATCTTAAAGTTTTTAATTGGAAGTCCTTTCAAGTAGAGATCATGACGCATTACACTGACACGACGCCAAATGCGAGTGAAAAAAAAAAGGGTAAAGACAGTGCGAAATATAATGCAATCAATCAAGATCTACTCGATGGCAGACTACGATGTCCATATTTAGGAAGTCTGTTCAAGTTAAACCGACTGGAGACCGTTTAAAAAAATTTTCTCTCAGTCACTCTGGGAAATGGAAAAATCAAATAGGTCCATACGCTCACGAAGCAGCAGTTTCTTTGGTGTACATATTGGCTTGTATCAACCGCTGCTAAAGGTGGACATGTTCGCGGGAGATGACAGCCAGAGGGAGCTCTTTTCATTTCCAGATTAGGCACACTAACACTGATTGGTTCCCGATAAATTACGTCAGTATCAATTAGTTGAGAAAAAACACGTCTTAATTAGGTCACACCAAAGCTAGGCTTGGTATGTAAGCAAACGTGGCTCCATAACGGAAATGCTAAGAACACCTTAACATAAATCATCTTAGAGTATCGTTTTAAGTCTCTGATTGTTATAAAAATTGCAGAAGTATTTTACGATTATTTAGAGCAAACCTTGACCTATATACAAAATGTATATTCTAATTCAGAAACAACAAAAATCATACACACAAAGCCATGGCATTTATGTTGTACTTGAAGAGAATTGATACGGCCGACAAACTGCCTAAACCAGATGAACCAGCGGATTTATATAGCATGTCTCTGTAGGAGTTTTCTTTATGGTCACAATTACTTGCCCTGAAAACTTGTCTTTAGGTCAATAACAAGCCCAGTGAGGAAGATAAATGGGTTTGTCCTATAGTTGAGAGATAGACTTCATCTAAACACACACTTATGAACTCGCATTTTATACAATACAGCTTTAACGGGTAATTGTGGAACCGTAAACATTTCAAATTTAGCCTTTATTTTAATTTTGAACAAAACAGGGTGTCAAAATAGAACAAGTCAATGGTAAAAGGGGGATATTTGTCTTTAGTCTGTCTATTTAAACGTGATTCAATCCATGTATATGTAACATGTAAACAATTTAAAGCCGATCTTATTTTAGGTTTTGTGTTATTTTACTTATGAGACTTAATGTTTATTTGTGATTAAGTCTGACTTCTGAAAATATATTGTCGTCGTAAAAAACAACAGCACTATTCTTTAAATGCGAGTAATGATAAAGCTAGTAGTTGTTATCCATGGGATTGTTTTATGTGTGTTTTATAAAGTATCAAAACGACAAAATGAGATAAGTTAATAGTCAATGCTTCTTATAATTAACTAACATAAATTAATGACAGCATTTTAAAAAAAAAAACACTTGCACAAAAATAAGCATCAATGGTTACAACCAAGGCCTAAACTATGATTTATTTATTTTATTTATTTATTTGCAAAGGATTTCCAACGGGGCAAGCCCCATTTACAGGCTCCGACAGCACACACATGCATATATACAATAAATACAGTTATAAATAACTAAATTAAAATATACAAATAGACATAATCAATGTTACTAGCATGGATTTGTGGGCATAGCAGTTAACTTAAATGAACATTGTGTAGTGTCAACAAGATTAAATCTATACACATATAATGTCTTTAAGCATTGACCTGAATGAAGATTTAACGAGTAGACAGTTCCAATTATGTACAATTGAAACAAATGTACCTACTTTAAGGAATGTGTACTCATGAATACCACAAAAACAAATACAGCCGAATACTTCGCTGTAAAACATACCCTGGGGTCGAGGTTATAAAACTTTCTGAGTATACTCAGAGGTGCAATTCGTGCTCAACTGAGTCGATTCAGGGACTGTGCTAAAAAACATAGGTTGTAAAGAAGTTGAGAACGTTTTCTGTGCTCAAATTCCTGAGCACGGTTCAGACCATGCTCAAGCCCGTACTCAACGAGAAATCTTAGTTGTTTGAAGCATTCGATAGTCATAAATGCATTTTTACACACCCTGTTCGATTCAATTTTGAAAAATTTGCGCTTTAATTTGGGTCAAACATTTTATCGATGACCAAGAAAATCCGTTCGAAGCAGCAGACGAAATCTGCTAATAGCTTTTTTACCTCTTTGACTGAAAGAGAATAGAATTTGCATTGATTTTGCACTCAGCTGAGCACGTTCTCAAAATGTTTTATAACCACAGATTTTGGGCACAACTCGGGGGAGAACGATCTCAACAGTTTGAGCACAGAGTTTGCCTTGATTAGTACTCAAGTCTTTATAACCTCGGCACCTGATTGGCCTTTGACATGTTGTAAAACAGAGCTCCCTCTGGTGGTAATCCCCGCGAACACGTCTTCCTCTGGCAGCAGTTGATACAAGCTAGTCGATATACCAGGAACGTAATTGGTCCACCATGGAATATGATAAACATGCAAGGTAGAAAAGTATATCCTTGTTTATTTTTCATTGTATGTTAGAGTGAAGATGTTAAATGTCTGCTTTATTTCGCTAAAAGAATAGACACCTTCTGATACAGTTGACT
>JAUELC010166258.1:0-16510 GCA_031471745.1 Cryptochiton stelleri
TTTTTTAGATTTTTGGGACAGCCTCTTAGTTGGTACAGATTCCAGTTCCGAAAATGTTGCAGGTATCGTCTTTAATCATTCAGTGGAGGAAATGAAGCATTTCAGTATTATCATTAATATTATTCTCTATTATAATCCGCTTGATCAATCTGGTCAAGAAAGAAGGAATAAACAAAATTAAGACGAAGGAAGACTCCGCTGGGTGGAGACCATGCATTCTGAATCCTTCGAGACTTGCCTACTCCGAGATCTGGCGCACCAGCTAGCTTTAAGAGCGACATCTCTATTGAGTATGGGATCCCATTTCATGAACTATGACTTATATGACAAATTATGAGTATCGGGTTAAGAGCCATTAAAAATATTTAATTAGCTAAAGACTCTTAAGAAATACAACGTAAATACATTCACATTTTTTTTCAATCGACAAACTGATTTCCATGTTTTGTTTTCTTGATTTCTAACTCATTTAACAATAGCGTCTCGTTAGACAGGCCTACCAATCCAAGATGTTGATCACAATCAACCACGGTCACTGGAAATTATTCAAACTGCACTGGTCTTGTAAAATAAGAATTGGAATTTTATAAGGAAAACAATTGTTTTATCCAGTATCCTGTGTATCCACCGATCAACTTAAATGATATGACAATACGGTAACTAGGAATAATGAAGAACACGTCAGTTACATTATAATATATTATCCAGAGCTTATCGCAATACATTTGGGACCAAGAATATGATAGCTCTGATCTTAACGCCTTCCTTGAAAGAATGTGAATAATTGAAAAGCTCCACGGAATCAATTGATTCAATTGATGTACAGAAATTTCTGTGAATTATCATTAGCCCGAGTCATACATAAGGGTATTTCTGCTAACAATAACCAAAGAAGTGTCGTGAGATCTTCACGTGGTTTATATTGAGTAGAATATATAGTAAAGACAGAGTCTCATTTTCTATGTGCATCTGTATCTGCAACTGTACAAATGATCAGGAAACATTTTCGAGTATTTAACTACCATATATGAAGAAAAGTGTTTTTCAATTCAAGCTACATACAGATATTCCGAATTTGTTGAACGCCAATACATTATTACTAAAAGCAAACAGTTTTTCTTCTATAAACATATCAATTATCAGCTATTGGTGCCCATAATACAAACGATAAACGTTTCTGTACGTCAAAATATTTAACACGCTTTAGACTAACATTTGCATATAGAAATGTCCCCACAGTGTAGAAGGCCATCAATCATTAAGGTAACGATTTATAAATAGATTCATGGTCCAGATTTGGACATTGTCTTGTCTGAGATTGTTAAAAAAGTATCAGAAATGACGGTTACCATTTCTGTATGTTTTCATGAATAATTGAGATCGTCTTAACATGACACTATCTGATATAATACGGTGTCAAATGAAAGTATTTCTAGACACAATCAACAAAATTCGTTTCCACAAATAGACTGTGGTACTACCCAGAATGGTACCATAATTAGTCCCAAGCTCTCTAAACCTGGGACAGTTGGTCAAAGCGCTAGTTAATTTAATCCTGGATTAGATGACATGACATCATGCTAAAGGTCTATCTTTTTTTCTTCTTCTTCTTTGTTTTTGGTACTGCACAGCAATCTAGGCTATGGGAGATATCACAGATCTTAGATCCTACAAGCTATAGACAAGACTTGCTCATCTAGTGTGACTAAAACGTCACGACCCTCAGATAGATATAACATGACAGATGCCTGTACAGATTTGTTAAAACTCTAGACAAGACAACTTAAAAATCTATTCTGAATCGCAGAGTTCCATCCTTTACAGACGCAAACTAATTGTTACGACACCATGTGTCGACATTCCCACGACGCCTCGACCTCTCAAACTCGAGCAATAGAAGGTGCGTCATGTTCTGCAGAAAGAACCTTCGAAACGCCGCCATATGGTCAAGGGTTACACTGTGTTCTACAGCGTAACATCGATGACGCCACAGGGTGCCCACTGTTGCCTAGGTCACCTCGCGTAAAACCTTCAGACATTTTCCTGGATAAGTGATTTAATCCGCTATTAACTACTAATTTTGGTTTTCAGCAACCGGACCCAGTAGGTTAACTGAAAGCCCTCAAGGTCAAGTTAAAGGACGAGAAAGCTTATGATTAACCCATGTCTATATCGAGAGAATGTGGGCAACAAGTTTAAATAGTAGCAAATGTTGTTTTCATAAGTGCAGCATAACTTCCCAACATAGAGTAAAAATTGTAAAATCCAAAAATGATGACGTCCGCCATATGTAACTCAGCGGAACCCACAAAACGTGTAAGCTGGTCACAACCTCTCCAGGGTGAAGAGAGATACCCTCTTCTTCTCCTCTGTTTTTGCAGCCAAATACTGCACATTGTGGCGCCTACATCTGCTAAAAACTCTTCTGTTTTTGCAGCCAAATACTGCACATTGTGGCGCCTACATCTGCTAAAAACTCTTCCTGTGTCAGTCCTCAAGCTATACAGATGTCTCAGAGCATACTTAATTGGTCAAAATTTGACAAAAATACAAAAAATATAATCAATAAGTATGACAGCAATGAAGAAAAAAATATGTGGATGGGGGTTACTTGACCGGACCTAGAATCGATTCCTCACCTGCGAAAAAAGCTGAATTTCGATTGGATAAAATTCAGCTGGGGATTATGCTAACAGTCGATATGGTCGTCTCCACAGCTCTGCTTGGTATGGTAGCTTATTGTAACTTTGAATGCCGATAACTCAGCTTTACGTGACAGTTGAATACTTAAGTAATTATTTTCTTAATCGGGTGAAAATAGACTTTTTACCCATATTCAACTTTATCAAAAGTTGTATATTCTTTTAAGTTAACACAATAGGACCCAATATGGGAAGTATGTGCCGTTACGAAGAGAAAGTGTTTATACCGACAAGATAAGTAGATACTCAACGTTTATTTACCTGCGGGTGATAACCCTTGGGACATAATTAATCGGGTCCAAAGATAACCCATACAATTACTTTTATTACTATTATTGAATAACTGCTTGTGGTAATTATCCAATTTTGGCTGTATAATGTTGAATGACCTTGACCCGTATCTCTATGTACTAACCCAGTGCGCCTTGAAGAATGACAACAAGATAACGTCATCGAAATTGTGATAACGACACCAATTTGTGCACAAAATCAATCAGGAAATAATACGGTATAGTATTGACATGTTAGCTAAATCCCGAACTAACAAAATACAAACCGTTAAATACCCAAAAAAAATCAGGAGAAACTCGCATTAGAATTCAATTTGAAGACACGTGTCACAATTGTGTTAAAATCATAATGTTTTTGCCCAAACATAAAACCTGTATTCATTATCTAGAATTAGATTAAAGATGTTTTAAGATTGTTCAAAAGTAATGTGTCAGATATGATGGTACCCAATATGAATAATGAAAAGAACATATTGAAATCAACCCGATCTGATATTATGATACGACAAATGAATGTATTTCTAAACCTAATGAACAAAATGGGTTTCCACAAGTAGGCCTACCGTGTTGTTCACCCACGTGTGTATTCGAATTGATTCCAGTCACTAAATGTTGAGGGTTATTTAAAACAATTCAGGGTAGGCTAGAGCACATTTAGCACATTAATGCAGTGTGTGTATATACATGTAATTATATTGGTTATCTCTGCATTTATGAAAATATATTATCAGTTATGTACTGATACCCTAAGACAAAAACATGTGTCGATCAACTGAGGGTAATTATCCAACTCTTTCTTGCCTTCAAAATATCTTTGACATCATTGATCCAGTGTCCTCGGTGAACTCACCCAAGACGATGTGAAGATTATCTATTGACATGACTCGCCCAGATGTAATGCATTTAACTTCATGTTATAGTTCTTTATTTCACATTGTTTCCTATCCTGTTGATACTGGTGCACCAAAGAGCTTGTTTTATCCCAGCTAGGTTAGATAAAATAGATAATAAACGGTACCGAAATAATTCAACCTTATCCAAACTAGTTCTGAGTTTAATTAAGTACAAACAACTCGTTATAATAATACCAAAAGACTTAGAAATATATATAATTAGAGAATTAATCAAACCAATTTTACAATTTGCAGGCTGAAAATTTTATAAGACATGTTGATCGATATTTTGTTATAGTAAGTACATATCTAAAGTACGCATTCTAAACGTTATTCGGGAATCTCCTACGAGACTTCACCTCGAAGGTATGTACGCGCCATTTTGTTTTTCTCATGCTGGGTGTGTAACTTCGAATCCCTTAAAACAGGGGGAAATCAGTGGAAAATGGCGCTTAGGCACACACAAGCTTAGATTCGAACATCTCAGTCATACACGCGAAGCGAACCACGATTGGCCCTCTCTGATCAAAATGAGAAATCTGTTGTGCCACGTGTAGATGAATTGTACATATGTTTTTATGAAGGTTCCAAGCTATGTAAGAAACAATTTCCACATTATACTAGGCATTGGTAAATCTATATCTTAACTAGATAAATATATAAATCTTTGAAATCAGGAAATTAGTCATTGAGTATTTAAAAAGAAGAAACATGTCGAGAGATAAATTATGTATGACTAATGGACAAGCATGGTTGTGTACGTCTTGGATAAAAAGGAGGGATATCGTTATTTGCTTGAAACCAGTCCTTACAACACACACACGAAATGATTATGCCCTGGTTGTCAGATCATAGCAAGTTACGAATGGATGAAATAAAATTATCACAAATATCATGTCTTAGGGTAGTTCAGCCTAATCAGGATATAAAAAAGGGAATCACATCAGAGAAGTAGAAAGATTGCAGTTGACAGATCCAGTTAAATGAATTATGACTAATATAAAAAATATGGTTATTTGATTATGAAATTTCCAAATCGCTGCCGATCTATAAAAATATAACGGAAAGATATTCTCGTTTTTATTCAAATCGATCGGCTAATTCGGTGTTTTTATATGAGTCAGGATATGTCTTTATTTTAAGCCTCAAAAGTTAGGATTAGTTTTGTTCAAAAAAATTACACAGTGATCGTTTAGCGATATGATCAGACGAAAAAGGAAAACAGATATGTTAAAGTTGTTATGTCATAAGTATTTTACAAAATGACTAAACAAACAGAAACCCATTTCATTTTATCATTAAAGTAAAAATAGTGGGAAAAGAGCTCAGCATCTATTCCAGACACAACGTGAAACAACATCCAAATAACGCAAATATATCGCGTATTTACAGTATAAAACATTAATGAATATAATCAACAAAATAGAATTCCACAAATACGGCGTTGTTCAACCACATGTGTATACTAATGTATTCCAGTCGACTAAATGTGGATGGCTACTAAAAGCAATTTATATTGGTTTCTTCCTTCATCATAATGAGTTGTGTATGATGCTCCTTTTGTAAAAGGGGACTTACGAAAGACTCCACCAAATTTATACGGAGATTAAATCGAAACTTCGTATATTGTAAAAAAAAAGGAAAGATAACGGAACAGATTCATAATAATGGGATAATATTGAAGTCTACAAAATCAATGCAAGACTTCAGTATAATGATGGCCATTGCACGCACATTTCTTTTTAAATCGGGCTATAGAGCATTGCAAATCAGAGCCTATTAAGTTCATTTCGTTCAGGATTTAAAATCATCGGCATGGCCTCTTAATAAGATCGTAAATAGGTCAGTTTGCAAGATAATTATAGCGAACCAATCGAGCCAGATGACGAAAATGACTAATAACCTAGATATTGGAATAAAACCACTTTACCATGCATCCTTTTGGCTGCGATAAATAAATCCATGGTTCGGGATATAAATAAGATATTTGTCATCATTTTGTTAATTTATGGTGTGAAATATAATTCATAACAAACATGATTTACTGATCAATATCAAACTGTTACGAAGTAATAAACAGCCCGTTCATCGGGCAACAACAGAACATATTTCACGTGTGGATGAATTGTACAAAGCCATGGTGATATTATTTTACAACATTGTGATAAAGAAACATGAGGAAGTGTATTGAATAAAAAAATACAATTGAAATAGTTTATAGCGCATCTTACTGACAACATATCTCATAAGGACCAAAACGTGACTGGTTATCAGAAATTCTTGTGCCAAATAATTTTCTTTGGATGATCCAGCCTTTCCACAGATATTCAACGAATATGGGAACCCATTCAAAACTATTTCTCATCGGAAAAGAAATGCGTACATATTTATGGATTTATGTTTACTGATTAAAAAGAGTTACATTCTGAACTTAGAAGTGATATCAATAAATCTAAACTTCGAATAGACTGTCATGTAAGCTATGACGTCAATTTTAGTCCTAAGTTTAGGGTTATGGTAATGGTAAGTTAAGGGCTAGGTTAAGTGTCAGGGTTAGGGTTAGTATTAGGGTTAGGTTTAGTATTAACTCTAAACTAGTTCATGCTTTAGTTACTTTAGCTTTTGCCTGGCAAAATATGCATCAAAATACAGTAAAAATGGTAATGGTAGTTAGCTTTCAGCTAGCTTCTACAATCTGAATCATCACGTGTTTATGCCTGCAGGCCTTTCAATATTTCATTATCTCATTTATCTGACGGAGTCCTTCCTTCGTAAAACAAACCATCTGTCATCTGTCAAACAAAGTACCTTCACTATTCATATTGTCTGAAGACCAGCCTAATAACTCTATCAACAAATGGTGAAAACGACATGGTATGGCCAATGTCCAGAAACGGGGCAATGTAGTCATTGACGTTAAATGTAATGTGTTTCCACATACCAAATGTTCATTCACAAAATAAATGTATTTATGCTCATTATTTTTTTTGGCACTAGTATAACAGCAGATACCCGCGTGCCATGTCAAATGATGGCCATTGGCTTATTACAATATTGCTCAGTTTTTGCATTCATGTATGCATGTCTAGAGAATATAATATAATAAGGGTACCAAGAAAAAACAAAACGCAAAAGGTTAAGCAATGACATTCTAATTGACCACATGCAAACAAAACATCCCTGATGGCACAACAGTTGACAATTTCTCCACAATAATGATGCCGTTTACCAGAACTACAGGAAACCGTTGCAATGCTCTTATATATACAGTTTGGAAACCTTAGGTTAAATGGTCACCAGAGAAAACATAAGCATGAATTGATAAAACATTTACAGTTTCATGAGCGAGAATTATTACCGTCCATATGAAAAGTGCGATTGTCTTGGTGTTTGAGATTGTTATGGCTCTTTTTTCACATTTATTAAACTGTCGATTTAAATTATTGATGTATGTTGTGATCAAGACGTTACCAGTCGCATATAATTCAACACAATGTCCACACAATATTTGCTGACATAGTTCATGAAACGTTGGTGACTTATATACTGGAAGCAACAGTATGCGTTAATAAATAATCCCTTGGACAGATTAAAATATGTAGTATTGGCGTTCCAGTAGATGTCAAACTACCTTGGTTGAAGTTCCAAACAGTGACTTGAAAAAAATATTTTTTATTGTTAAAGCTAACGTATAGATTGAATAAAACGGGATCGAAGAATGATAAAATATTACAATATCTTACAAAACATTACAACTGGTTAGAATTTGTTTTGCTTAAGACAAGGCTTTCCGATATAAGAATGCGGAAATATTACATCTTACATCACTAAGCCTTGTCTTAAGCAAAAACACATTTCTAGCTAGTTGTGGTTAAATTTATCCCGATGGAAATATGTTTCACGTCATATATGGTTAGAAAATTAAGTCACTTTTAAACATGTTTTGATGTTTCTTATGTTATTTTATGGAAAGAGGGAAGGCAATATATATGATTTAAGAGTTCAAGGATTGTTTTGTGGTGTCATTGGCTTGACTAACTAAAGTGAATGTTTACCAACATAAAAACTGTGACCTAACATTCGGTTCTAAATGTTCATCTTTACTATTCATCAAAAAACATTAAAATTTCATCAAGAGCTATAGGCAAATGAAGTTATTACACAGACAAGAAGGAATATCATGGCAAAGACGCTACGAAGCCAAAATAAAATATGTCCAAGTAAAGACATTCGATGTAATAAATGGAGGAATAAATCAATAAGGCGTGACCAATGACATCGATCAGCTGTGTAAATCTTGATTGAAATAGACACTGTACTTGACCCAGGGAGACACCATCAATCCTGGATTACTGGTTATGTCAAGCTAACAATACCAGATAGTGTGAGATATTCATGATTTACAGTTAGGCCAACATACTCACATGATTTATCAAATTCTATACTGCCTGCTCTTGGCATGATGTCTTTTCCCAATACCTGTTATTTACTCGTACGGGAAAATAAGTTAAAGAGACACCAAGAAACAGCTGAGTTGGTACCCTACATTTTACCACACCAAATAATAGCTCTATAAATTAAGTAAAGCTATTGTTACATACATCAATCTGTTGTTCGACTCGAGGCGCACTAGAGAGCCAACGAAGAGGACCAGATTCTAAACCGTATTTAAGAACAAAAAATAATATATGGTTTATGGATTACAACTGTTGGTTATTCTGGACATCGTCTTTATTTATATGATCAACAAGTGAATAAGTATGTATTTATATAGAAAAATATACCGAAATGATATAATTAACGAATTGAAGTAGTTTCACAGACGAAACAAAAACCACAATCAAACAAAGGGACGCTCCCCGTAATCTATAATGTGTGTTATATTTGGTGCCTCAACATCAAAATCCTGCCAAAACAACTTATTTCAGTACAGTGCAGCACAATCTGTCCGCGAAACGTAATACAAAATCTTATTAAGTGTTGTTTTCATCTCAATTTTGAGAATACTTAAGAATATTTTATAATGTATTCTTTTATAATGTAATATATGCTATTTATTTCTGTTTATAAAAATGAACTTTTAATTAAGTCCTGTAAATAATTATTTTATGTTGTTTTACTGTTATCATCCCTGTAACCGCATCGTCGAGAAGGAACTTAATAAACTAAATACACTGAAATACGGAAGTAACATGTGAATATGCTCACAGAACATTTTGTGAACCAAACATTTTTAATTGCAGGAAACTTGGTCAAACCATGAAAACAAACACTCAGGTAGATCTTTGTCTGATTCGAGCTCACCGAGTTGAACTTGTCAATGATCTAATGTATTACATAGCACTTTTTATTAACCCAGATCGTACAGATTAATTTGGACGCTTTCGGGATCTACACGACCTGATCAAATACATTATTAGCTCTGGTATCCTGAAGCGGTTTTTGAAATCGGTTCAATTACCTATTTCTATTTGTGGCGATGTAGATCCTTAAGCAAAGTTATTGTGTTCTGATAAAAGGGCTATAGCACATAGGGCCGATTCTACAAATCATTTTTTGACGTAAGAGAAAATTTGAAACGCTTTAAAATACATTATTTTTAGATTTAAAATCATAATAAATTTAATATAATAATTGGGGATTATTACCATTCATACCACTAAGTCTCCCACAAAGAAAAAACGACTTGAAAAAAGTAATATTAACGGGTAAAATCAGTTCCTCAAAGTTTTGACTCAAATCAGAAAAAGCTTTCTGGACTCGGGCCCAGAACCTTTGACCTCGTCAGGTTTATGAGATGTATTCCAATCATTTATCCCAGTCTCTCTTTCTCGTTCTCCAAACACCGTCCTAGAAATATTATGGGAAACCAGTAGTATTATAAAATGCTGTTACATCCATCCTTGAACTGGATGGAACTGGTGTAATGCAGTTTCTCTTCGTAAACTAATTATAGCTAAGAAAATCGAACATGTATTCATCTATTGAAAATAAAGATAAAAGGTGGGAGTTCATACTTATGTAGATATTATTTTTTTCTCTCATTGTTTTGGTTAAATTAATTTTATAAATATATATTTGCCGAAAGAGTGGGATTTAAATTATCAGAAGTTGACATATTTTACCCTTTTATTATAAAACAGCAAACCTTGATCATGGTATAAAAGTGATGTAAAGTGATTTTGTGGAACCCCGGAAGCTTCATCTTTCAGCGTTGTATGTGTTGTGTTCATATTAAGTTTAATGGATTCTGCAATTCAAAATGAAGACATTAACGGCGATGTCAAGCCATGGGCAAAATAGGTCATATCAAAGTGACTTAGATTGGATTTCAAGTTTCCCGTCGTGTAACCTTTGTTGAGATCAATATATCTACGAAGCATGACTTCGTAGATACTGAACACGCATACATTCTTCAAGACTGTTTCGATATGATACAAAAATTACAAAAATAGAACCTGACTAGATTTAGGTTACGAACAGTTACGTTTTATTTTTGAATATATTGTCACTGTTTCTGCTGGCGCAATACGAACTGTCAATAAAATATTAATAAAATGGCTGAAATCGTGAATCTCTACTCACGACCTAATTTAGTTTTCATTCTTCAGAATCACATTATTGTATGGTTCAAGATGAAACGGAACCAAGCATGTTATAAAATATATTCGAAGTCCTCGAGTAAGCATCCTTTTCGCCAACAGACATTTCATATCATAACTCTGGTTGTACCATGTACAAAAAAGAGTCAAGTTTCACAATCAATATGTCCATTAATATTGGAAGTAATCCATGCACACTTAGACGCGCCTGTAATTATACCAGTGGAACAGAGAGATAGGTTGTTGATAAAGGGGTAAACAGTGATGAGAAAAATATTTGTTCAAATATAAATGTAAATTGTAGATGTAAAGGGAATAATGGTTTCATAAAATGGGTTATCATAACACACTTACTCCACAATACACAAGTGAATGTTAAGTGCTCCTCTTCGACTCGTAACAATAATTCGCATAAATCAAATACTATATACAGGTTCGATTCCCGGTGGAGGCAAGGAAATGTTTCTCTCTTCGTTTATAAAAAAAATATATACACAATGTTGATATGACGACGTTTGATTTCGTGTTCGACAGCTATGTATTAAACTGATGTTTGTGAGTTTGCATCTAAAATTATAATTTGTGTCTATATAATGTATTAGGCAAGCACAGGATCAGGATATATAATAGCCATGGGTCGCGGCTGCGAGGTTAAATAAGATCTCTGTGGCAAACCCAAAAATAAACAAATCCAAATTAATCCTTCTTGGGCCCCAATCAGCCGGACTGAATAGTTACAGTTTTAAAGGTTGTTTTGTATAATAAGCATCACAAGAAAGACAGTTGTGTTTCAAACTGGGCGCCTTACAATGATGACGGAAGGAAATTCAAAGGTCAATGAAACCGAGGATAACAAGTAGAAGTAGGTAATTGATCCGATTCCAATAATCGCTTCAGGCGACCAGAGCCAATAAAGTATTTGGTCAAGTCGTGTACCAACACATAGCGTCTCAAATGGTATGTACACTCGGGATCTGGTTTCAATACATCCAAACGAGGTGGTTGGCGTTCATTCGCAAAAGAGAATATGATGTTAAGCTCTACATACAACCAATAATTTGAGCTACAGGAAGAACCATTAGGCTTATCTTTTGTCATTATGGGCATCAAGGACTCTACCAATATATCAATTATTTGTTGTATGTATTTGCACATTGTATAACCAGACTTAATGATATGAGATGTCTGTCGTCGAAATGTATGCTAAATCGAGGACTTCCAAAATATTCTATAACACGATTTGCTGCGTTTCCTCTTGAACCATACATATCTGTGATTCTGAAGAATACAAACTAAATAGTCTAGATTTTGTATTGAGTTTAGATCCACGATTTAAGCGAGTTTGTTAATATTTTATTGCCATCTGTATTGATCCACCAGAAATAACGCAATAATTTCGCAGATTAAACGTAACCGATTGGATGGTGTATCATGCTGGTTGGACGGTGTATCATATCTAAACAGTCTTAATAAAATGTATGCTTGTCCAATATCGTCCCTCTCAACAAAGGTTACACGAAGGGTAACTTAAAAGCCAATCTAAGTCATTTAGATATGATCTATTTTGCTCTGGGCTTGACATCGCCGTTAATATCTTCAATTTGAATTTCAGAAGTCATTTATCTTTTAAATTTGAACATCACACATACATCGATGTAAGATAAAGCTTCGGGGTTCTACAAAATCACTTAACATGACTTTAACTCCATAATCAATGATTGCTGTTATATAATAAAACGGGTAATAGATGGCAACATTTTGTGGACATTGTGTTGAATGATACGGCTGGTCATATGAGCATGTAGCTCGATCACAACATACATCAATAATTTAAATAGTCTAAAATCAACCCGCTGCCATTTCATGTCAATATTTGCGAAAAAGGGCCATACATGCAATCTTTAAAGTGTGTTATATTTCGTGCAGCATCAAAATGCATCCAAAACAATGTATTTAAGAACAGTGCAGCACAATCTGTCCGGAAACGTAATGCACACTCTTATTAAGTGTTGTTTTCATCTTTAGTTAGAGAATACTTTAGAATATTTTTAATGTAATCTTTTATAATGTAATATATAATATTTATTTATGTGTATTGAAATGTACTTTCAATTGAGTCCGGCAAATAATTTTATGTTGTTTTACTGTTATCATCTCTGTAACCGTATCGTCGAGAATGAACTTAATAAACTAAATACACTGAAATGCGGAAGTAACATGTGCATGTTGTCATATAATATTTTGTGAACCAAACAGTTCTAATTACAGGAAACTTGGTCAATACATGTAAACAAACACTTCGGTAGATCCTTTGACCATATCTACTTTGAGGTCAACGATTCGACTTTGTCAATGATCTAATGTAGGACATTTTTTAACCAAGATATTTCAGATTAATTTGGACGCTATCAGGATCTACACGACTTAATCAAATACTTTATTGGCTATGCTATCCTGAAGCGATTTTTAAAATTGGTTCAATTGCCCATTTCTATTTGTGGCAATTTTCACCGTTAGGCTGGTCACAAGGTACTTGTGTTCTGATAAAAGGGCAATAGCAACTGAACCTTTTAACTCGTCAGGTTCATGACATATATTCCAATCACTTATCCCAGTCTCTCCCGTTCTACAAAACCGTCCTAAAAACATTATGGGAAACCAGTACTATTAAAAAATATTGTTACATCCTTGAACTGGATGGAACTGGTTTAATGCAGTTTCTCTTCGTAAACTAATTACAGTTAAAAAAGTCAAACTAAGAAAATTTCTTCATCAATTGAAAATATGATCTCATTTTAAAATGTGGGTGTTATATACTAATGTGGATATTGCGTTGTATGTTTTGTGTTCAAATTTAATTAAAGGGATTCTGAAATTCAAAATGAAGACATTAACAGCGATGTCAAGCCCAGGGCAAAATAAGTCATATCTAAGTGACTTTTAGATTGGATTTTAAGTTTCCCTTAGTGTAATCTTTGTTGAGATCAATATGTGTACGAATCATGACCTCAAGGAGGAGGACATTGAACAGGCATACGTTTTATTAAAACTGTTTAAATATGATACAACATAGAACCCGACTAGATTTCGGTTACGAACCGTTACGTTAAATTTTTAAATATATGTAACTGTTTCTGTTGGAGTCAATACAATTTTAGTAAATGAGCTTAAATAGAAGATCTTTACTCAAAATAAAATTTACAGACTTAATTTAATGTTCATTCTTCACAATTCATTCTTCATGCCACCGGGGACTCCACCAATATATATCAATTATCTGTTGTATGTAGACGCTTAACATGGTCATATTCTCATTTCTGTATGAACGCCAATGACCTCGTTTGAATGTATTTAATCCAGATCCACATTGTTCAGACCATTTGAAACGGTATCTGATAGTAAACGACTTGATCAAATACTTTATTGGCTCTGGTAGCCTGAGGCGATTATTGCAAACGGATCAATTACCCACTTCTACTTGTTCTCATGGATCTCGATGGTTTGAGGGACCTTTGACCTCCTTTCTTTCATAAGTATTAGGCGTCTAGACTGAAACACAACTATCTTTCTCGTTATGCTTGTTATACAAATCAACCGTTTAAATTGTAACAAACAAGTCCCGTAGATTGGGGGTCCAAGTAGGATTAACGTGGACTTATTTATGGCCGGATTTAGCACTTATGATCTTGTTGGACCTCACAGCCGCAACCATAGTGCCATGGCTGTGTATGGGATGCGGCTTAATATATTATTATATAAACAAATAGGAGTGTTACATCAGTTAAATACACACAGATGTCGAACACCAAGCCAATCGCCGTCTAATCAACATTGAATATATATATTGTTATCTGATGTATAAGAATAATTGCTTTGACACTGCCAGTCGAAGCGGATCACTTAACATTCACTTGTGTTATATATTTTTTGATCACACCTTTTATAGATTCATTATTCTGTTCGCGTTCATGTTCTTTTTCCTTTTATCACTTCATGCAAAACATGTCTCAACTTTCCATAGACATAATTGAAGACGCGTTTACGTGGATTACTTCGATATTATTGTACATATTAATTGTGATTTTTTTTTTCTTCAAGTATTTGTACATGGTATAGCCAGAGTAAATGATATGAGATGTCTGTCGTCGATGTGTATCCTATAAATCAAGGACTTCGAGGACATGAATTGCTGCGTTTCCTCTTGAACCATACATATCTGTGATTCTGAAGAATGAAAATTAAATAGTACAGATTTTGTTGTGAGTTAAGATCCACGATTTAAGCTCGTTTGTTAATATTTTATGACATCCGTAAGCTATAGCTCCACCAGAAATAATGACAACATTTTCACAGATTAAACGTAACCGAAATCTAGTTAGGTTGGATGGTGTATCATATCTAAACAGTCTTAATAAAATGTATGCTTATCCAATATCCTCCTCGTTGAGGCCATGCTTCGGTGAAACGTAGAGATATTGATCTTTTCAAAGGTTACACGAAGAGTAACTTAAAATCCAATCTAAAAGTCACTTAGATATGACATATTTTGCCCTGGGCTTTACATCGCCGTTAATGTCTTCGTTTTGAATTTCAGAAGTCATTTAAATTAATGCGATCACAACACATACAGCGATGTAAGATAAAGTTTTGAGGTTCCACAAAATCACTTTACATCACTTAAACATCATGATCAGGGATTGCTGTTATATAATAAAAGGGTAATAGATGGCAACTTCTGATAATTTAAATCCCACCCTTTGGGCAAGTGTACATTGATAAAATTAATTTAACCAAACCAAAGAGAGAAAAACAAACAAAAATGAACATCTACATAAGTATGTAACAACCACCTTTTAAAATGTGTAATTATCTTTATTGTCAACTGATAAAGAAGTTTTCTTAGCTACACTTTGCAATTGGTTGACGAAGGGAAACTACAATGTTCCAGTTCCATCCAGTACAGAGTTCAAGGATCTAACAACATTTTTATAATAGTTCTAGTTTCCCATATTCTTTCTATTGCGGTTTTGTAGAACGAGAGAGACTGGGACAAATGAATGGAATATATCTTATGAATCTGACGAGGTCAAAGGTTCAGGTGCTATAGCCCATTATCGGAACACAAGAACTTTGTGACCAGCTTAAGGATGAAAACCACCACACATAGAAATGGATAATTGAGCCGATTTTAAAAATTGCTTCAGGATACCAGAGCCAATAATGTATTTGATCAGGTCGTGTAGATCCCAAGTGTCCACATTATTCTATTCAATCTGGGTTTAAAAAAAGGTTGTACATAATACATTAGATCATTGACAAGGTGGATTCGTTGATGTCGAATTACTTATGGTTAAAGGATCTACCTAAGTGTTTGTTTTCATGTATTGGCCAAGTTTCCTGTAATTAGAACTGTTTGGTTCACAACATATTCTGTGACCACATGCACATGATACTTCCATATTTCAGGGTATTTAGCTTATTAAGTTCATTCTCGACGATCCGATTACAGAGATGATCGCAGTAAAACAACATAAAATTATTTGCAGGACTTTAATTAACAACATAAAATTATTGGCAGGACTTAATTCAAAGTACATTTCTAAAAACAGAAATAAATATCATATATTACAGTATACATGATTACATTATAAAATATCCTAAAGAATTCTCAAAATTGAAATGAAATCCACACTTAATAAGATTTTGTATTACGTTTCCAGACAGATTTTGCTGCACTGTTCTTAAATAAATTGTTTTGGAGGCATTTTGATGTTGAGGCACCAAATATAACACGCATTATAGATGACAACGTCTCTTTGTTTGATTGTGGTTTTTGTTTGGATTCATTTCGCTATATTTTACTATATAAATACCTACGTGTTCCTGTATTGAACGTATTCATGAAGACGATGTCGAGAATAACCAGAAGTTGTAATCCAAAAACCGTGTGGTATGTTTTGTTCTTAAATACAGTTTAGAATCTGGTGCTCTTCGTTGTGTCTCTAGGTCATCTCGAGTGGAGC